>JAGKTI010006949.1:10008-28881 GCA_018397915.1 Birgus latro | reverse complement strand
CTCTCCTCAACGGGTGTCCTAGCAGGATAAAAATAAGGACAGATTCCTATTTCCGTCTCGCTCACAGCATGAGTTATTCAAATTTCTGGTACCTTTCTACTGAAAATAGAAATTGACTTGACATCGAGTGGAGGACGCCGAAGGCGGCCTTTAAGCGAATTAATCATAGATGCAGTTTTCGCGCTGTGGTTAAAGGCGAGGACAGAGAAAAAAATTAAGTGTCCAGCTCATGATCTGGAAAAAAAAAAAAGTCAGTTCACACTCCGGAATAAAAAGTTCATGCTCGGGGGAAAAAAAGAAAAAAAAAAGTCAGTTCATGCTTCGGCAAAAAAGTCAGATACAGCAAGGGATAATAAGCTAAAAGAGCTGTAAAGTTAAGAAGAGTAAAATTTTTAAATCTTATTTACATTATTTAGAGTTTTTACCATATAGCCTTGAAAGTATTTCGTATATGAAGATACAATGAACAGTTTTACTGAGAAGGAAGATGACTTTAATGTGTGTTTCTAATGACTGGAGAGTTTGGAAGCAGGTGAATGAATTAAGGCTTCGGGGCACTGATAGATAAAAGGGTGAGCTAAAGGTCGTTAAGAACTAGTGGACAGAGTGACCGAAGAAAGTAAAGCAGTTGGTTCTGTGATGCTGTTGAAACGTATGGAATATAGGTATGGGAACCTTAGTCGTCCTGAAAGTGTGTTAGTGCCCACATTAACACAAGTAGGAGACTTAACCAGAGCAGAAGTATGAAAAAAAAAATGAAAGCAGTAGAAATGATTTTGCCAAGATAAGTATGTAGATTTCTTAAGTTGGGTATCATAAGGAACACTGAGCTTCATGAAAGATATAGGATATGACGTGGACACTTACACAAAACGGATGTAAATAGCATGATGAAAACAGCATAGGGGTGAGGCTGTGGATACGTGGAAGCGTACAGATGCAAATAGAAGGAGGGCAGATATTATAAGCGATTGTCGGAATAAACAGAATATCGCCGAAGTTGAGGAAGCAACCGAAATGATGGAGGACAGAAATGAATGAGTAAATGTATAAAAGATGTGAACTTGCTCCAAAATTTACTTCTCTTAGTTGATTGTTTTTTACAGCAATCCTTGTTGTAAGCTGTATAAAGTCCCTAGTTTAAGCAGAATTGACAAAAGCGGTAGAAAAACGTATTCAGGAGAAGTTACTGTAGATCACTTTCAAATGTTAAACGCATAGACGGAAAGGTTTCAAAGATTTTTTAATTGTCGTTACTGTAAATGATGAAGGTTGCATTTTCTTTCTTTCTCTTTTACTTGGCAGCAGATGAAATCGTGTTCCATAAACATTATAAAACATTTTTTTTTTCGGCCAAGAGGCCTTTGAAGTGGTGCCGAAAATTTCTAATGTTTAAATTACGAGTTAAAGGATATATTGCCATTTGTATCCTACTTTAATGTGAGATCCTACTTTAATGCGAGATCCTACTTTAATGCCTTCCTCTTCTTGATTTTAATTCCACCCACCGCATGTATTTGTGGATAATATAGAGTTGGGAAGACGATGACGGCGGTGATGGTGATCATGATGATGACGATGATGATGATAATAATGATAATGATGTGATAAAAATCCGTACCTGTCTAAAAGTGAATGTCTGCCTGTCTATCTGTCTGTCTGTCTGTCTTCTACGGCAATCGAAGGGGATGCATATAGGACTCTAAACTGTTCTAACAGTTGTAACTTTTCACAGGTAATTTAGATGTGTATTTTAAAGTTACTAATGTTTTGCGAAACGTTGCTGAGGTTGTAAAAAGTTGGATTTTCTTAGTGTCCCTCCTTTGGAACTACAAGTCTTTCGATGCGTCTAGTAATGCTTTTTCGGAGCGTCGGAACGGAGCAGACCGGGCAAGGTATGACGAGCAGATTGGGCTCAGAAAATGTAATTCAGATTAATTGATGAATCATATAATTAGATCTCATGGAAATTATTCAGAGTGACTGATGATTCACGTAACAACACTGGAACTTACTAGAACTCATTAAAGACAAAATCAAACTCACGTCAGAATTGAAACTACTGAGGGCTGGATTCAGAAAACAGAATTGAGACTCACGTGCTAATTTCAGGGTAGGGCTCAGAGAACATAATTCTGATTAATTGATGATTTATATACAGGTAATCCAAATCCACATCTATATCTATCGATCTATCTGTCTACCTATCTATCTATCTATCTGTCTATATACACACACGCACACACACACGGGAGAGACAACACACGAGTCCGACTATATCACTAAGCTCCGCTCTGGAGATACCATACTTGTATCTATTTAGGGGTCAAGCTCGTATTAGGTTATTTTCAGTGATGATCCAACATAGTAAAACAAGTAATAACAAAGAAAGTGTAGCCTAAAGTAAATAAACATCTGTAAATCAGTGTCAAGGAATGTTCTGAATTTCCTTACATCAGCTAGACAACACCAAGGTTAGCAGACGACAGAGTGATGCAACAACTGTAAGTAAAGATAATTTCTTTAAGATGGCTTCATATTTTGGAAAGATGCCTTTAGAAGGTGCTAAGAGAAGAGACAAAGGTAAAAAACAGGATGATGACTTCTACCCAGAGCTGGTTGAAAAAGAAGCTTATGATAAGTTAGTTGAAAAAGTCAATAGACTAGAGTGAACTTTTCAAACGAAAAACTGAGGAAATCAAGAATGAGGTATGCAGACAAAAGGGAAAAACTGAGAAATTAATAAAGGAAATAAACAGAAAAACCACAACAACAGATGAACTATCAGCTGAGGTAAATCTACTGAGAACAAAGGTTAGTAATATGCAATGTACAGTTGTCACCCATGAGAGAATTATGGATGATTTCAGAAATGACACGGAGAAAATCAGGCAAGCAAGCAGTCTGATAGACTAAAGTAGTAATACTGAAGAGAAAATAACACAGGTAAATGAAATGGCGAGAAATTACAACGATGAGGTGCAAACGACGTATGCTGAAATGGTGAAAATAAAGAATGATTTAGATACAAAGGTAGAAGAAAAAAGCGTGAGGAAGGAAGTAAAAGATGTAACAAAATAACCCAAAACTAGGCATGGAAGCTGTAAAGATTAACAAATGAATAGTAATCAGTGGCATAGGTGAAGAAGAAAAAAAAAAAAACAATATCAGGGGACAAATAGGGGATGGAAAATATAATAAACATACTGAAGCAAGTGTCAGAGGATATCTGTGATGAAGATATAGAAGAACATAAAAGGCTAGGGGAATATGAGAGAAGAAAGTCAACCCTCCTGAAAGTAACATTCAAGAGCGTAAAGGAACTGTTTAAAAATGCCAACAAAGTCATGGAAAAAGAGGCATTTAAAAAAAGAATGGATAAAAAGATACCTAACTCAAGGGGAATTGGAAACACTAAAGGAGAAGAGGGAGGAAGCAAAAACAAAGGACTAGGAAAGATCAGAGGAAGATAAGAGTAAGTTATTTTTTTACACAGTAATTGGATTGCAGGTACAAAAGTGGTACATAACCAGCAGGGAATAAAAAGAAGGAAGATAACAGACTCAAGCTATGGCAAGTATGTAAACAAGATGATTAGGTTGATGTGCTCAAATGTTGATAGAATGGTATGTAAATTATCAGAGATGAAAGATTATACCAAAGAAAAGGAACCACATATTGTTTACCTGAAACAAAAATAACCCCAAGGATACAGCATATGGAGAAGAGATAGGAATTTGAAAATAAGAGGAGGAATTATAATATTAACAAAGAAAAATCTACAAGTCAAGGAAATAGAACTTGATATACCCTCACAAATAGAACTGATTGCAGTAAAGATTAATACATCTGAAGGGAAAGTAACTGTGGCAAATTATACATGCCACCCAAAACAAACACTTAGGATAGAGGCGAATATACCTGGCAGAGTACAATTCAGAGATTAAGAGCATCACTACATAGAATGGAAGAGAAATCTAAAAGAATTATATTAACTGGAGATTTCAGTACAAATATACATTGGAATACTCTAGATGTATGAAGCCATGAAAGTTGTTGGGACCAAAAGCTCCTGGATCTTGTACAGAAGTTTTTCCTAACACAACATGTAAAGGAAAACACCGGAAAAGGAGGACTTGATGATTCATCAGTAGATCTTATAATTATTAGACAAGAAAATGATATTGTCAATATAATGTATTACCCTCCATGCAGCAAAAGGACAATATAATACCACCCTCCATTCATCAAAAGTGACCATGCAGTATTAAACTGCCAATTCAGGATTTTTTTCATGATGTACAGTAATTAGTGAAACGCAGTATACGTTTGAGGAAATGAAAATTCAAAAATAAGGACTCTTAGCCTAGATGAAATGCATAGGAGTACCTATCCAATGAATAATTACAGCAGACACAACAATAGATATAAAGAATAAAACTGAGAGTTTTATACAAATCAATGCATTTGTATTACCATGTATAAGGATTTAGTTAAGGATGTAGGTCTGCATCAAATTTTGCTGCATATTCCTCTACTGGTCATGGGAGAACGGTGAAGAGTGAGAAGGGAACCACGCTCTTAACCACTAGCTTCCCATGCAGGATTTACTGTTGTTCTTTTGTTTCTGGTCCTGTGGCGGTGTGTCAGTAAAACAATACAAGAGTTACAAGATTATTAATTCAGTAATTTATCAGATGATTCATTGCAAATTTGCAGTACCTATGAATTTGATTTTCCTGAATACCAATCCGGAATGGGAAATGTCCTGTCCTACAGTGCCTGACAGCAGAACGATATGGACACACACAGACCCCAATTAGTACAACTATTAAAAATAATGAAATGTATGAAGATGGAATGGCAATAATCGGAACAAGATCGACAGTAAAACAACCTGTAATCCCATCACTACATTTTATTTTTCTATTTTTATTTTTTCTTATGACCCACTTATGTGTATTGCTTTCATAGTAGGTACCATTATCATGATACTTTTCGGTGCAGTTGTGCTAAACCGTAATGGCATGTACTGGAGTAAAAAGCATGTTTAAGTTTGCCTTTCTTACGAACTTGAGATTTGTCTTACTGTTTTCGAAACTGGAGAATTTTTTCTTCGACTGACCTTAAATCGTCCCACCAAATTTAAAAGAAACTGAATCACAATTCTTTGAATTAAAAGGCAGAAAGTCTGACACGGCTGTGTGTCCTTTGCTCACCCAGTGTTGTCTGAGTGAAATAAAAACTGTAGGCGTGGATATATTCCCAACCTATTAACTTTGGCTTTTTGAGGGTATTATTTTCCTTGCTTCCAATCCAGCGGGTAATGAAACCCCTCTGAGGAAAAAAAACATATATCGATTTTGGCAATCTTAGAGCTACAGGGATCTAAAGAAGAAGAAAAAGAGGAAGATGAAAAGAAGAAGAAATACTAGAAGAAGAAGAAGAAGAGAATGAAGATGAAGATGAAGAGGAACAAGAAGAAAATGAAGAAGAAGAAGAAGCTGAGGAGGAGGAGGAGAAGGAAAGGAAAGGAGGAGGAGGAGGAGGAGGGGGAGGAAAGAAGATGAATAAGGAAGAATCGGGAATTGTGTCGATTGTATTTTAGCGCTGTTAGCGTTATATTTTAGGCATTTAGATGTTGTGGAGTATAGACAAGCATGAGGATTAAGACTTGATACTTAAATAAATAGTAAATAGTAATCATACCTCCGTGTTTGGGTGTTCCGCGAAGACCTGGATCTGTTGAGGGTTATGGGGGCTTCGGGGGGTCATCCCGGAGTGCCTACCCACACTCTATTACATAGGAGAAGTCATTTAAAAAAAGGGAGGGGGGGTTTAATTGTATCATTCTACAGTGACAAGTAGTACCTTAAGAAGATTCTGCAGTTCAACCCAGGCCACTGAACTTGACCGAGGTTCGATTTTTATTTTTTTCGTATTGCATTATTTGTCCGACGATATTTTAAAGCAATATCTCACTTGTGGTAGTGCTCTTTTTTGCATATGTACATTAATAAATAACTGGGATAATTCGTAATAAACCTAAATTTTATTATTTTAAAACAATCTGTACGCCGTATATGTTCTCAAACTGGACTGTGACAGTATTCTGTCCATTGCCAGTAATCTTACCATGCACTAGGACAGTCAAGCATATGATAACCTATGCTTCCTTCATTGTCACCTTTCATTTTTTTTTTTCCAGACAGTGCTCCAGGCTATTCATTCCACTTGACAAATATTAGTTCAAGGAAGTGGAAACTTTACATTATGGGTCAGAGAGTGTGTCTTTATATAGGATGGGCTGCACATTTTACAATAAATTTAGATATTTTCAGAGTTGCTATCAGTCGACCTAATCGTCAAACGCCTATAAGCTGAAGTGATCCTTTATTTTCTTGTGTGACCTGATTATGAAGAAATTTATCTAGTAGTCAGGTTAGGCTACTCTGGATACATTCAAGGCCCTTCACATTTATTCCGGCTCAACCACGTCTGTACACGTCGAAGTGCAACATTAAAATATTGGTATTTTCAAACGTTTTGGCACTTTGGGTTATGTTCAGATATATCCAAACCATCTCAGATCCATTTATGCCAATAAGTCCGGTCCAGTCAACTTTTGGTTCACTAGGTATTCATGGCCACTAGGGTCCTCCGATCACGACCTCATTTCGGTACCATATGCTATCGTTCCAGTAACGCTTTCGACCCTCTCAGGAAGCGGTATTAATGGCATTATAGTGCTGTGGAAGAGAAGATCATCCAATAATACTTCAATTCTCTTTCTAATGGTTATTGGTTCCATGACCAAAAGTTTTTTGGGTGTTTCCAGGGCATTACTGATGTTATCATGTAGGCACAGAAGCATACAGATATTTCGCTTTTCCTGTGACATGCCAAAAGGCCTTCTTTTATCCAAGCCCGCACTAATGCGTCAATAACAAGGAAGAGTTTTTGAAACGGTGCCAGTGCCATCTTACCGCTAAACCACGTGCATTTTATATATCTGCCACACCCTCACAAATTATGGATTTCTGACATATCATTTTCTCTAGTTGGCGACACTGAAAAAAAAAATCGACAATTCATTCACTTCACTAGGTTTCCACTGATACTTCAATCATAATTTTATATCAGTTATCATTACATTATTCATAAACTTATATATTTCATATTTTCGACAGCACAGCCTTGATCCGCGGCAATGGCAGACGGTGCTCATGTGACACAGTAATGGATTGCTAATGGAAATGACGCAGGTTGATTCCCAGTTGGGGCTGGGTATGCTTTGAATACAGTTATCTGAAATTCGGTAAAGCACCTGTAAAATTTACCTTCAGCAAGAACCACCTTAACAGTTTAAATACAGTGACATCAGTCCTGAATAAGACAGGCGTATCATGTAATCACTGTGGACATTATGATTTAGTGCACACATGCCGACATGTGAAAATCCGTCACGTTATCTGCTGCGCGTAAGAATGTTGGGCCTCAGGGAACGGACTGCTTAGTTTATGTCCTGAGCCGAATAGAGAAACACACACACACACACACACGTACATACAGAAGCAGACTTTCCATATTATGTATTCCCTGATAAAACTCACGGCATTACATGACGGTAGTTAATATATCGAGAAACGTAAACCAGTACTACGCCATTGTCGGCGAGGTACGAGCAAGACTATTTAAATTTGAAAGCGTTGAAATGTCGCCTTTCACCCCAAAGATGCCTAGAGCATACTGATGGCTATCTACCTACGAAGTTTCATGTTTTTACGACAAACTGTCTGGCCTGCAGACCTCTTTTTGAGAAATGCTGCACTTGACGCATGTCACGTGCCACGTGCACCGTCTGGGTGTGATGAAATCTGTCAAAAACAGATCTTAAAGAATGGGGCTATCATTTGGTGCAAACCACGCTGTGATACAAGCTTGTCAAAATCGTTACGGTCGGGTTGGGTCGGGCCGCTCATATGTGACAAAATGCCACTACTTGACGAGAGACTCGCGAGCTCGTGATAACACAGATTCTTATTGGATAAAGAACGTTAAACTGTGCAGATTTCATACCTTACACCAGGGGTTCTCAACCTGGGTTACGCGTACCCCCAGGGGTGAGTGAGAGGAATTTTGAGGGTACGTGACAGGTTTCTCAAAATACTTCGGTTTTGAATAACAAGTGGCCTACATGTGCTAGGCTAGATGTGTCCTCCACTAGAACCAGGACACTAAGTGACAACGTTAACAAGGAAACTCTTGGAGTTATGTCATTTGAGAGGAAGCCCTTTTGGACTACACTTGCCACACAACCTTGCAAACCCATAATACACTAGTCACCCTTGCGTGTTTTCTATCGATCACGTCTCTCCTCACGCGTACCGAACAGGTACCAAAGTGAGACGCACTGTTCGCCTCTCACTGTCACACCCACTCACCACTCTTCCCTCACTACCCTCACCCTCAGGTACGGTGAGATCTGCTTCATGGTTTCCAGTGTATTTGTAGTCTGAATTTTTTTCCTCGTTTAAGTTGTCATGGATTTTGCTTGCGGCTACAAAGTCATGTGCCTACACTGCAGCCATAATAACCGGTAATGGTTTCATGGCCAAGTTTGTGGTTTTCAATTACGTGGGTAAGGGGTACGTGACCAATACTGAAAGACTTCAAGGGGTACATAAGATTAAAAAGGTTGAGAATCCCTGCCTCACACTAACGACAACTTCTTCTTTACGGGGAGCAAATTTTTTACGCTATCCATTCTGTTTACATATTAGAGTCGCACACCGAGTTATTTGTAATTTTATGCACAGGTTCAAGGATAAGTAATGTTGACCCTAGATTACATATATTTCCAGTTATGATAGTTCAGTATGGCGGCACTTATATAACGCGTTCCACAATATAGTTCACGCACTTCTGAAAGCAGACCTTTGTGCTACTTTTCCACCCCGGGCTAACGTAACGTAAGGCCCGGCCTTCACTATAGGTGGAGGGAATCTTTTAACTAACTAACTAACTTTTCCACCCTGTAGGCATTTTAGCATGGGGCGACACACTCTTCTGAAAGCAGACCTTTGCTGCTTCTTTTCCACCCAGTAGGCATTTTAGCAAAGGCCCAATTCGTCCACCAAGTTGGAAAATCCGTATATTGTTTAAGCTGACCTATACCAATGACACTGACCTTTGGCTTGAGAGACGAAAACATTTCCGTTATGTGTCCGGGCCACGGCAAAAGGTTTGAGATGATGCTTCATCGTCATTACTGACAATGGAAACTGAACTGAGCAGGAAAGAAGGTTCAACAACAGAGTAAATATTTTTCTCACGTCATTAATCACAAAATTAAGATCTCAATATTGGTATTATATCTATTTCTCACTTGCCCGACGCCACATCCCGTGAGGAATGGCTATAACGAATGAATCTCCCGGCATTTCTATCCCTTATTCTTACGACAACAGATCATCCAGCTTTACCTTACTGTCGTTGCTCTGTCCCTCTCCTTTAATCACCCAGTTCTCAAACACTTCCCTGGTCAGTCTGTCACTCTCCATTCGTTTCATTTAGCCAGCCAATCTCCAGGTATTTGTTTTTTCCCCACATCGACCTCTATACCACAGTCAACAAATCCTCTCATTTGCCAGGTACTGTACATCTGTATTAACTTGCATCATCAGCTCTCATGCGTGATATATATTTCTGAAACACTGTCCAGTTGGAATTATGAATACCGTAACCCTATTATTTCTTTTTCCACGCTTATGTTCCTGTTTCTTTCGCTGTTCTAACGGTGGTCATTTGGTTACATTACTCAGTGGGAGATGAATGTTGAAACTGCACACATAAGTTTCCTAATATTTGTTTTATAGCAACTCAAAACTTTTATTTTTCTGGTAGTTAATAATAGTTTTTCACGTAATATGAAATTGTGTCTGTAAATGAAGCTAAAAACATCGTTTTCTTTCACTTCATACTTGGCAGATTTTCTCTGCAGACGCCAAAGGCGCAGCTGTTGTGATCGAGCTGTTTTCTATATCTCTCAATCTGTCTATCCACATATTTATTTACCCATCTCTTTGTGAGTGTACAGTATATGTCTATATGAACGTCTGCTTGCATGTATGTATGCTTGAATGTATGTATGTATGCATATTTATACGTTAAAATATTTCATCAGTGTCTGAACCGATTTAGGACAAAATTGGTTCATACAATTCATATTTGGGAAGAAATTATTCGATATCGTTTCAGATCGATGAATGGTGAACGGTCATAAATCAAGGTCAAAGTTTGTGGTGTTACATTATCTTATGACTGCCAGTTCCACTTTATGTCAAATTTCGAATGTACAAAATACCTTGGGATGGGAATAAATGATTTGATTTTGGAGCACAAAGGCCGAGGTCATGGATTAAGGTCAAATTTCCGATGTGGCATAAGCTCTCTAGTTTAACCCCTTAACCGCGGGTCGTCACTTTCGTGACGGTCGGGTGCAAAGGATCATACCGCGGGGCGTCACTTGAGTGACTGTGTTATTTTTAATTCCCCCGGGCTTTCAGGTGGTGACTTGTATCATCTATCAGCACTGCCAATGTCCAACAATACTCAGAGCTTCTAATGTCATCAGTACTCCCATCCATTGTTGACAATTTAGCCATTTCCCCTCATTCTAAACTCCCCTCCCTACCTCCCCTCCATTACCCTCTCGTGTCATCTGCTCAGCCGCTCTGTGCTAAGTAAATCTTCCCCGGATTTTTCCACTGTTTTTATCCATTGAAATGAGCCCTATGCCCTATTCTTTTAGAAAATAATTTATGTATATAAAAATACTGTAATGTAATTGATAGTGCCATACATCTGGAATTGGCTAATTATCGCTTGGCAACATCCAACCTGCACTCGTTCGCTAATTTTCCCTGCTTTTTTCCCCATGAAATACGCCGTATGAGCTACTCTCATAATATAAATGTATTTAAGAAAGGAAGGGAGAAGCCTGAGTGATATTTATTTTCTCTGGAACTACTTAATTTATATGTATTGTCTAGATTTCCTACGACTTATTTCTTAGCATATACATTAGCAGCTGACATTTTCAACTCTTTGCTACAGAGATACAGCCTGTTTACTCTCGTCCTTCACAGTGAAATGACGTCCGTCCATTTCTGCCGCTTTTGCGCCTATTATAAAAGGCCCTGTGACCTCTACCCCTACTAAACATCGTGTGGGAAGCGGTAAAGGACTGTAGATATATATACGTGTAATAAAGTACTAGAAATAATAAAGTGTGAGTGTGTATATGAGTAAGAAATGACAGAAAACCAGCGGCGAATTAGCGGGAGTGGGACGCTCGTACGTGCTCGTATTTTACATCGCTTTCACAGTGTTTTTTTTTTTAGTATGGATTCCAAACTACTTGGAAACCATTGAATAGTGTTTCTAATGATAATATCTGACAGTGGTATTCAGATTAGGGGATGTCGGGAAGTGTAAGGTGGAGACTTAGTTACCCAACTTCAGAAGTCTCCACAAGTCCTACGGTAGTCGACAAGTGCTTAAAATACATCCCAAGAGAAAGCTGAAGGTATGTGCCATAGGCATATTTAATTATAATATTCTAGGACTAATAACTGATTTTTGGCAAATATTTTTAAAAAGTCAGTCGGAGCACGAATATTCCTGCGGGAATGGCACGGCGCACCTCCGATGACCCTGTGGTGTAGGGGTTAATTTATTTAGATTATCATTTCCCATCATTTTGATTTATGTTCTTCACACTAACAATGATTTTCTCTGCAGTTCTAATCTATTCTTGCAATAAGAACTAACATCAAAGTAGCTTAAATGTGTTGATCCAAGCAAGTAACATCCATGCATTTCCTGTCAAACACAGATAAGGAAGCTGTCCTACCTTCCAAGCCAACTTTACATGTTTTATTTCATTCTTTTTTAAAGAGTGTTCTGACAATCTGGTGTTGGAAATTAGAAAGCAGCTTCTTATCTGTAAACACCTTCATATAACCACTCTATGATTTCAGTCCTAGACATCAGACTTCTCCGGAAGAACCACGTCACTCTCCCGAATGGCGGGCTAAGTTATTTCCTTTCTTTCGCCTCTGACTCTCTGTACTTCATTAACAGGGCCTTGAGCCTTTTAGGGGTGAAAAGTGAGGAGCAAGTGGCTTGGACAAATTGGGGAATTACTGACATAATGATGAAAAGCCTGGCAGTGTCCTTCACTGAAGTTATGCATGCAAGTACATCATCCAGTAACATGACATTGATGTCTCAGCTGGTGTCCTGAGTGGAAGCTGCACCACCCATTATGAGTACTTCAGGTGCTCCAGCTGGTCACGTAGTATGTCAGCAGTAAGTGCACTGGCCAGTGGACAAGAGGTCCTTGTATCAGTGGCTGCTGCACCCTGATGGCTGGGGATAGTGGTGGCTAGGATGGTGACCGTGGCGGTGAAAGCTGTGTGGATTACAACTGTGGCTGTGGTGGTGTCCTACTGAGGGCAGTAAGAATCCTCTTAATATTGGTCTCCTCTCACCTTTCATGATGTGGCTGCTGCTGGATCACACTCCTTGGATTAATGTTGGGGGTGATGGTGGTTCTACCACACTGAGGTTGGCCCTAAACTGGGCAGCAAGATACTGGTCCAAGCACAAAATGTTGAGGCTTTTATATTCCAAGCTTTCCTACCTGCAAGCCCTCCTAAACGTTCAGGGTACCTCCCGTGCTATGCATGGTGCTCCCCATGTCAGCTGGGACACTTGATGATGGTTTCTTTATTGTTCTTTTCCTTTTGCATGGAATCTTTTGTCAGATTCGTCCCACTTCACAAGGCACGTTTGGCAGCAAAGGTTCAGTGCCTTTGCTATTGATTATACTGCTAACACTTATAGCACCTAACGAATTAAGATATGTAGGTGTGCAAGGTGTGCCTTCCCAAGCGCCCAATGTCTACTATGTCTAGCAGGGGACCCAAAAATGTGACAAGGGTACCTGTCAGGTCATATCATTATTCCTCTGTACAAAAAGGCACTCAGCAGATGCCACCTATGAATGGGCCTGCATTACCTACAGTAAATCTGATGAGGTATTGCTGTAGTAAGGCCTTTGCATCTCTGCATGCTTATGAAACTCCATCTAGACCAAAGCATCCTAGTCCTCACAAAAACGGCCGTGGTCATCCTCCTGCTTCTCCATTGTTAAGGAGGTGGGGGGCGGGATGTATTTCCCCTGCATATTGGTTCAGATGTTCAGTTTGAGATCAGTGTTTTCCTTTTCCGGCTTCTTGATGGTATGTAGACTCTGAACCTTGGCCCTCGATAGCCTTCTTAACTGCCAGTAAGTTACTGAATTCTGTCATCAGAGTGGCTTGTTAATGCAATGGTATTTCTCTTTTGCTTTTTGTTTTAAAGATCAGTGTGGATTACAAGCTGCATGCCACTATGCTGAGATTCCGAGGGTAGAGCCTAACATGATCCTTGCCAAGTGCAGCAGATTCCTCATTATCTGCTGTTCCCAGATATTGCAAGCATCATTCAGGAGACTACCAGGGCATGCAGAATCGACTGCAATCAGATGAAGACCATCTACTGCAAACTAGGCCGGCTACTAGCAGAATTCATTCCACGTGTTGACAACTCACGAATGGTTTCTCCAGTGCAAAATAAAACTGGAGATAGACTGAAGTCCCTGCCGATCAGGGCGGTACCCTCAAGAAGGATGGGAATGCTGGTGATAGGGAGATCTGGAGCTCCTATTTCACGGGCCCTCAGGATATCCTGACCGACCCCCTTTGTTGATCTTTTCAGTGTGACACTAACACGGAGAGGAGGTCATCAAACTCTCCCTGACACTTCTCTAACTATCTCAAGTACTACTTTACCTTCATTTCACATACCACACAACCTACACCACCACCCCACAGGGGTTGATGCCGGCAAGGGCATATGGCCAGAAAACTTTGCCCCTGCTACCTAGTGGTGGATCTGAGGGGAGACTTGGCACAGGCTCTGCAAGCATAGTTTTTGGAACCAAAATGGGATGGGACTTAGATCTGTGCCAGATGGTACAGGGCACTGTAGTTCCCAGGCTGCTGCTTCTGCCTAACCAAAGGACCAAACCTGGGAGCAGCACAGCAGGAGGCTGCCCTGTCAATGGGTGTATAATGGCGGGGTAGCTATAGATTCAGCACCATTAAGTGGGTATCACATGGGGACCCGTGAACACTGTGTGCAGCACAAAATGGACGTCCAAACTGAGCTTGGACTTCCATACCCTATCACATGGTGGATGTCGACGGCCACCTTCTTCATTTATATCGAGTTCACCCCACGCGACTGGAAGATCTCTTATTTTGACTCCCTAGCAGACGACGTGTTTATCATCAACAACAATGTTTGTGAACCAGCTAGTGATTTTTGCAATGGGTATTTTTCTAAAACAAATAAAAACATAATGAGTTGTATAAAATGATTATACTGACTTACTAACGGTATTGAATTAATCGTAAAATAAGACAGCAGACAACACACATTATTTGGCCACAACTACGGATGAACTCAATAGAGAAGAAGGAGACTACGGAGTCGTGGACATCCACGCTTACAGTGGACGTCCATGAACAGGTCAGGCGGCCTTCCACTCATGGACGTCCACGGCCCTCGCGCGGCAGCAAATTTGGACGTCCACGGCCAGTTTTGACGTCCACGAGTCACCGTGTGATAGCCCCTTCAGGCTTTCAGTTATTATACAGTGCATGTTACGCTGGAGAGAGCAATACATTGCCCTTAGTATACTACATCGCAAGGAACATATACCAAGCAACTTATGATTAACTTTTTTTGCACCCTCAAGCGAGACCAGATCATAATCCTGTTTCAGTCACCGTTGACTATGAAAGGGCGGCTCTTAATAGCATCACAGCGTGTTTCCTAAACACAAATATTTATGAATACTTTTTCCATTTCGTGCAGTGCTTGTGGAGACAAATACAGGGCCTAGGACTACAGACTTTGTATAATGATCCAAGAAATGAACTCATTGTCAAGTCTATTCAAGCTTTATCATTTGTGCCAGTCAGTGACGTTGCTGAAAGCTCCAGTGAATTAGTCTCATCACTAGATGATGAAACTGATGAACTTCTATATGAGTTTCTTGGCTACTCGGAAGCGACAAATGATTGGTGTTAGCGTGGAAGACGACGAAGACCAGTATTTGAACTCAATATGTGGAACACATTAGAACTCACTAGTGACTAGAAGGATGACACAGGGGGTTTGAGCAGAGAATGGCATCCACTCATCCCACCAATTGCCGTCTACTTTCAAAACTAAGAAAATAGCAGTCGGACTGGGAGTTGACAATGGAGCTGGTAGCATTAGGACTGGAAATGAGTAAGCCGTAGTAGCATCAGGTATTAAACACAAGACTGAAGTCTGTCATTAAGAAATATGAGGAGCATCCCAGAATCGATTTCTTGAAAGCAATTGCCCACAATCTTTAAATATCAAAGAACATTTCATTTTATACTTCAATTTTTGTAAAGCAATTGCATTAACATTAATATCTTATTCTTTAGTATATGTGAAATAAACATTTTTTATCATGCAATGATATTATCTTTTTATCGTTTTTATTGTTTGTTTTATAAACCAATTACAAAGAAGAAATAAATACAACAAACATCACTTTATCCTTTAGTATATGTGCAATAAAGATTTTTCCATCATGCAATTATATTTTATTTTTATCGATTTTATAAAACATTTACAAAGACGAAATAAAAACAACAAACAACATTAAATGAAGAAATAAAAATTTCAGCAACATGAAATAGGCCAAACATCTGTTCGGTGAAATGTCCGTTCAGTGTAATTTCCTTGGTGATTTGTTCGTTGGATGAAATGCCCGTTTGGTGAAATGTTAGTTGGTGAAATATCCGTTTGGTGAAATGTCCATTGGTGAAATGTCCGCCAGCTAAATGTCCGTCGGTCACCTGTCTGGCCCCGGTATATGGGTGCTTGCACCAAGGTGAGAGTGACTGGAGATTTTAGTGATGAGTTTTCCGTGAATGTTGGCGTGCGTCAGGGATCAGCCTTGAGTCCTTTGTCGTTTGCCATTAGGGATGTACCGGGAGCAGCATATCAAGTTCCGGCCACAACCGGAACTAGCCGGAACTTCCGGCCGGAACCGAAGCTGAAGGTGAACTTGTGGAAAAAAAAACTCGTGACACTCAAACATATAAGTACAATACAATAATTCTAGGCCAATAATTTGCTTATATTTCCAAGTTATTTTTTTAGCTAACCCCTTTTACTAACTTCAAGTAAGCCATTCTGTTTTTAAATTTGTAGTTCTATCATAGTTTAATGAACTTTATTTGTGTGCTTCAAGGTAAGATGAAATTACGGCCACTTTTTATTTTCCTGTGTGTAAATATATAGAATTATCACAAAATATGTAGTCAAGGAAATATAAACCAACCTATCATAAGTACTGTAATAACTAGTAGTCCAGTAACTGAAAGGGGATAGGACCCCATGAAACACTGGATGGAGTTTAGAATAGTTTATCCTGTAGTTTCCAAAGCTGCAAGAAAGTATTTGTCCTGTCCTGCTTCTTCAGTCTACTCTGAAAGACTGTTTTCTGAAGGCGGCAGTGTATATAAGGAGAAGCGTACACGTTTGCTACCTATGACTGGAGAACAACTTCTTTTCCTCCACCACAGTCTTTCATGCTTCCCCCTCTCAGATGCTGGCAAGTAAATACAAAACCATTGAATAAATTAATATTTCAGTTTTATCATGTTAAAAGAGAAGGAAAAAATATTTTTCTTTTAATCATTTGTGTATCATCCAGTGCAACTTATGATTGTCTATAATATTTTTTTTTATATGTAACTCAAGTATATCATTAACCAATAAATACTTTTATGCATTTTGATGAAGGTGAGGAGTAAGAAAAAAATATTTTACAACATGGCTGAAAAAAAAAAAAAATGCTGTGTCCAGTAACATCTAAAAGTTCCGGTTCCAGCCAGTTATTATTCTAAAGTTCTGACCGGAACCGGAGCTTCATAAAAATGAAGTTCCGGCCGCAAGTAACCTGCCAGAACCAAGCTGTACTTCACAGCTGTAGAGTTGGCAGCTCGAGACATCACCAAGGTAGCATATATCTGGTGAGAGATGTAGCAGTCTCTCCCAAGGATCTCTCCTTGACCTGCAGAGCTATATGGTCCATTAGTCCTAGCTCGGGGGATTCAGCCTTGCAGTTCCCTCGCATGACTTCAGAAATGGACTTGCATTGGAGATGTATGCTGGTGACTTGGTGTTGGTTGCAGAGAAAGTAGGGGAGGCAGGGAAAAGATTTAGGAAATGGAGTCAGAATGGGGCACAAGGGTTTGAGAGTAAATTCAGATATAACAAAAGTGATGATATAAAGGGCTGGTGGTGGTAACGTCAAAGCAGAGGGAAAGTGTCCATGTGCGGTTTGCCTCAAGGGTGTGAGACGTAAGTCTGTCTTGTGCAGTATTTGTGCTAAGTGGGTGCATAAGATATGTAGTAGTATGAGAGGTAGACTATGCTGATTTCGTGTGTGCTGTGTGTCAGAAACAGCATGTAAACATTAGCAAGCGTGAAAGGATTGAGCATGCTGGTGAGTCTCTTGACTGTGGAAGTTTTGTTATTTGAAGGACATGCATTGTGCTGGAGGTGAGGCTGGAGCTAGCTCTGTGGCTAAGGTAAGAAGTGGTTGGAGGAAGGTCAGGGAGCCGTTGCCTCTCCTGACACTGAGAGGGCTTTCCCTCCATACTAAGGTATCTTTGCTTGCGGCATGTGTTAGGAGTTCAATGCTGTACAGCAGTGAGAAACATGATCAATAATATTGACATCAATATAGTGACATCAGTTGTTGTAAAAAACCCGGCGGCTACAAACGGTTCAATACTATTAATCAACATTCATTTGTATAATTGACGTCAAACTGCAAACATCAAAGCATGGATACGGACAGTGATGGTGTTACAGCACTTGCTCTAGCATTGGCAGTACAGGGGAAGAAGAAAAAAAGCACCGAGGGAGATGTTGGAACAGTTGGATGAATGGATGGTTGATGAACCGAAAGCAACATACATGTGACAAAATCCTGCAGGAACTGCGAGCAAATGAGCCCCAGGATACCAATATTACATTAGAATGGATGCAAGATGCTTCGATATCTTGCTGAGTATAGTTAAGCCACTGATAGAAAAGCAGAGTACCGTAATGCGAGAAGCTATTCCAGCAAACCAGCGACTGTCCATAACCTTACTGTACCTGGCAACTGGGAACACTTATGATGACCTCTAATTTGCTAGTGATATATCACCCCAATCGATTGGCAAAATTTTAGTGGGAACCTGTGAATCCATAATATCTTGTCTCAGCAAATACATCAAGGTAAGAATAATGTCCAGTCTTCAGAATGTTTTTCTTTTTATATTTCGAACATTTGCAGTTGTTAATATGCACAGTAGCAAACAGTAGCCTACATCTGCGTGAATTACACGCATATCCTATTATCCTCCACAGTCGGCTATTATTAACTAATATGATAATTTTAATACATATAAAAAAATAATCTTCTATATCCTGAGTATCTTTGAAAATATGTGATCAACCGATATGTAAATTATTAACAGTAGGCTGTTATACCTACCTTTCCTAACTGGTGACTAGCTGATTGAACAGAAGTTCAATTGTGCTTGCTTGTGACAAGCATCACATTAGCTGATATGTATGAAGATAACTGGCCATAGTATTGTCTGAGTTATCACTATGTGTGGAATGAGCTTGCACTTTAAGGATTGCTTTCACCAC
>JAGKTI010006948.1:0-20696 GCA_018397915.1 Birgus latro | reverse complement strand
AGAGAGAGAGAGAGAGAGAGAGAGAGAGTTTTAACAATAGATTCTTCAGCTATTGTCTTCCTAGCTTACTCTTACGTTTTTCTCTGACGGAAGGTAGAATACTGAAGGCGCTGTGGTAGAATATGTGGTAGTTGTGGTAGATGGTAGTTGTAGCGTGGACGGCAGGGCGAGCACTGCTAAATATCGTGTTCTAATTTCATCGCTATCTCTATAATTATCTTTGCTATCATCAAAACTATTAAATTTATTGTTATTATTGCTATTATTATCACTGTCATCATCTTTACTAGTAATATAATCGCTATAATCAATACTAACTTCCTTGCTATCATCACTGTTGATTGCCTTACTATTATCATTTTTTTCATCTTTGCTGTAATTTTCACGGCTCATTCCTCTACTATCATTTTCTATATTAATTTCCTTTCTATTTTCGTCAGTGCCATAATCTTTACTGTAATTTTCACTGTTAAGGTCTCTACTGTTATTGCTTTCACTGTTATCATCGTCATCGTATGTTTCTTCACTGTTATCGTTGACGTCGTGTTGTGAATCGGTATCGTAAATATAAGACTTAACGCTAATGTTATCTGTACTGTCATCTTTGTTGCGTTGAGTTAGGGGGTGTAGGAGAGAGACAGGTCGATAAGAGGAGGAAGAAGAGGAGGAGGAGAAGGAGGAGGTAGAAAAGGAGAAGGAGGAGGGTACGGAAGAAGAGGAGGAGGAGGAGGATATGGAAAAAGGACTGAAAGGAGAAGGAGGTATGAAGATTGATGATGAAGGAGAAGAGGAGGAGGAGGAGGAAGAAGGAGGAGGAGGGGGAGGCAGGAGAAACAGCGGAGGAGAGAGGAAAATGTCAGCTTCGCTAATTTCAAAGCTTTCAGCTCTAACAAGATTTGAAATTTCTTTGCTGTCACCACTATCGTTGTTATCTATTCCACTGTCATCAGCATCGTCATAATATTCCTTTGCACTATCATCATCTTCATCATCATAAACACGAACAGTCTTCCATGCTGGCATCAGCAAAGTTTCAAATGCCGTGTCGAAAGCGATTTGAAGTTCAACAGACAGCTTCTTTCTTTCCTCTTCTTCGCTCGTTTTCTCTTCTTCTCTACTCTTTATTGCCTCACTGTCATCAACGAAAGATTCAAACCTGGAACTAGGATGGTCTACTGAGGTGTATTTCAACTTCTCGGCACTGTCCTGTCGTGAGTCATATGACTGGCTGTTCTCTTGACACACGGCCATCATCATCATCATCATTATCATCATCATCAGCGTTCCTAGTGAAAGGCACCGTAACTGTGAAAGACGAAGATGAATGGAGTTATTTATTTATGTATGTATTTATTTTTTTTATATACAGAAGGGGGGAGTTAGTGGCACGTTAGTCTCATATCCAGTTTGCAAATGAAAGTTCGATTTTATGACTAGTACTGCTATTAGTAGTAGTAGTAGTAGTAGCAGTAGTAATAAGGTGTAAAACCTTGTGGGTTGCATCTGACTGGACAGCCTTACCCAACTAGATCACCAATTGTACATCTATCGAGTTAATGAATGGATGGTACTCACACGCTACTATCAATACACATTATCAAGTATACTGTATACTCACTGTAACTGTACAAATATTGATCATGGCTTGTGTACATAAGGATATCTTGTGGACTGGAGTATTCAGTATAAACGGTGACGACCCTTGTCCAGTATCACCAAAACAAATGAATCTCGCCCCCAGCACCCACTGTCCTATATACCGTACATTTGGCTGGTCACTCACTGCCCTTGTTCCTGCGACCTTCATTTGATTTTCGTCACTCCCTACTTCCTCTCCTGATCCATACTATTGATTTCTCTGTATTCTCCCTTTTTATTTTCCTGTTTTATTAGTTTTTTTTTTTTTTTTTTTTACATATTCTCTCCCTTTCAAACGTAAAGAAATGACAATGATTTGACGGATCTGTAGTGCGTCCGTGAATGCGAGGCCTGGGCTGGCTAGGATTACGACTGAAGAGTTGAGAGGAATGATGGGACTTGAATGTATCGGTGTTGAGATGAGGAGAGGGTAGACTGATATGGTCTGGGCATGTGGAGAGGTTGGAGAGCCGCCATTAGGTGACCAAGGCCTTTATAAACAATATGAAACGATTTTTCCCTTTTGATCGTCATTTCTTTCTGCTTTCTTTTGATCCTTCACTATCCTTATTCCAGTCTCCTTCATTTGCTTGCCTGTCGTGTCATCCTCCATTCCCATTTTGGAGGGAAAGGGAAAGGGGAAGGGGAAGGGAGGGGGTGGGTGAGAGGGGACATAGGGGTGAGGAAAAAGGTAGGGAGGGGGAGGGAGGGAGGTGGACTTTAAGAGAGTGACAAGATTATTTAGTTGAAAATCTCTCCTCTCTCTCTCTCTCTCTCTCTCTCTCTCTCTCTCTTAATATTAATCCGATATTACCAATAATTATCACGGCATCAGTGTTACTCATCGCTAAAGTTACCGCGCGCTCGCGCACGCATGCGTGTGTGTGTGTGTGTGTGTGTGTGGGTGGGTGGGTGGGTGTGGGTGGGTGGATGGGTGTGTGTGTGTGCGTGGGTATGTCATAACTGCTTGTTTACATTGGGATAAGATAAAAATTTCCTATCAAGAACTGAACACATGCATACAAAAAAAAATCTGATAACGCATTCAACCTCGTAGGGGTCCGAGGCTAGGTTATCGTTGTCTAGTACATTAATCACAATCCCTCACCAAGACCCTGCCCAAGAAGATAGAGAGGTGCGTGTGGGATTATTCACTGTGGTTTACAAGGCTTCGTAGCTTCTCTTCCTCAGCGATTTATTTTGCGTCTTACACCTTGGCATTTTCTCCTGTGTTCAGGAGTTTGGATAGCTATAATACCGACATCATTTTCCTTCCTAACACAAGAGGATATTAAGATGTGATGTGCAGCATACTTGAACATCGTTAAGAAGTGCTGAGATAATTTAGTCCGGGACACCTGTTATTTGGTGTATGGATTTTTTTTAATTGCCATTTTCCTTCTACTGTTCATCTTCCGTAAAAAAAAAAAAAGACTAAACTAAACTGCAACAACTATTTACACTAACTAGATAAATGTTCTGGGATTTTTTTTTCCTTCCTCTGTTCATCTTCTGTAAAAAATAAATAAATAAATAAACTGCAACAACTATTTACATGTGCTGTAGAAAGGTCTTTGTCGTCTCGTTGCCATATCCAATTTTGCAACATCGTATTTGGGTAAGGAGTTTATCACACGTCCGGTCAGGAGTACCCAGAACCTTGCCCACAACGACGCAGAATGTCCGCCACAACGTAGATCTTGAGTCATTTATGCTTACGTTGCATTTTACGCAGTTACTTTACCCGGAATTGACAAGTGTTTCATTATCCCAGGCACTGGCGTTGGTTTATTCTGATTCCCGAGGAGGATGCGGACTTACGAGACTAAAAGAATAGGCTACTTAGATGTAGAGAGATGAGAGATCCACAGCCGAAGGTAGTGACGATACAGCTGCTTGTATAAAAACGTTGAAGTATGCAAAAAGTAGAATTTAGTACCAGGAGGGTATGAATAGTACCATAATTCATTACTTGTGTCCATATATACAGCACCATTGTAGCATCACTGACGCTCATTTTAAAGCTGAGTTTGCTACATCTGATCAACCTAAATTTCTTAACATTATACTTTGTAGTTACACTATTTCTGTTTTTGAATTATTAGATTTTCAGTTTTAAGAGTGTAGTTTGAGAATAACTGCAGGTTCATCTCTGCAATTGTTTATGACTGCCTGAATTGTAGGGGGAGGGGAGATGATTACACAGGATACCCTCGTCCCCGTCCCAGGTGCAGGGGGGGAGAGGGATATACCCACCATCCCCTCTAGGATCCACACCCATGATCCCAAGCTTAATTCCCAGTCCTAAGTTATACGTTTCATCCAAAATCCGGATTCACAACTTACTTACGTTTTCAGAGACAACCTTATACCCCTCGCGTAGCCAGTTTAATTACATTTGCTAACTCTGATGACAACACGTCTTCTTATCAGTACAGTTATCTCACACGCGTCCTCAAGCTATGGTTCATGTAATCCTTATCAAACTCTCAAGAGGACGTATGAGGTGATCGTACATTCGGCCCGACAACAAGATTATTGTAAATTCGGACGCAGGTATGCTCGCCCTGGAAAATTTGGCTCATTGTGAGCTCGATTCTTGGGCAGGTCAGATTCGTGGATAAAGTTTGTTTCCCTGTCTCTTTTCACCCAACACTGGGGTACAACTGGAGGTGTTCATTTACCATTGTCGCAAGAACGGACTGTCCTTCATAATGGCCCTAGTGCTGTTCCAACATAACCCAACTTGACCTAACCCAGCCCAACAAAACCCTACCAACCCAGCCCAGATAAACTAAACTAATCCATCCCATTCCAGCCTGACCCCAACCCCAACCCACAGCCCAGAATAACCCAACCCAAACCAACCTAGTCCAACCCAGATCAACATTACCCTACCCAAATCAACCTTACCCATCCCATCCTAAGCCATCCTAACCTACCCTAACCTAATCCTGTCCCCAACAACACCTACTCTGTACACTCACCCCGTCAGATCGCCTCAGTGTTCTCATTAACCTCACCATCGCTTGTAAATACTTCAGGTGTACACTGTACACAGAGGCTTGAGATTACCGAGTGTGTGTTGGCGAATGATGTGCACGTGGATGGTGTGTGTGTGTGTTTACATCTATCGTAATTTGTTCACAGTTTGCTTACTTGCTTGCTTGTGTGTGTGTGTGTGTGTGTGTGTGTGTGTGTGTGTGTGAGTGTGTGTTTATTTCTATCGTAATTTTTTTTTCAGTTTGCTTGTGTGTGTGTGTGTGTGTATGTGTGTGTGTGTGTGTGTGTGTGTGTGTGTTAGGCGGCATAGCGTGATGTGTGGCATATTTTCCTTGGCTATTTGTTTTCCATTTCACACTTAAACATTCTCTTGTAAGTTATATAGTTTTAATATCGACGGCAGAGAAGAGGATAGTGAGGCGTAATGTGCTGAATAAATAGCTGAGGAGGAGCTGTTACGGAATCACAAGGCAGAGAGAAACACAGTTCAGTAACCCCTTCAGTACGAGAGGCCTCCAGTGCTGAGTGAGATGGTTTGAAGGTGACAAGAGAAAGAGAAGATAATTCGCTGAACGAAATAATATACGGCTTGAGCACGTATGCAGTATGTGGCAGAGAGAGAGAGGGGGGGGGGGGGGGATGGAGAGGGAGGGAGGGAGAGAAGGGGGTGGGGAACGGATTATTAAATAGCTTGAACACGTAGAATATGTTGCATTTGCCCCTTGTGTGTGTGTGTGTGTGTGTGTGTGTGTGTGTGTGTGTGTGTGTGTCGTCACATTAACCTTTGACCTCGTCCGCCGAGGAAGTTAATTCTATTACATCTTAGCCATTTATTTTGCATACGACACATTAATATTTTCCTGCACGTTATTTATGATCTTTATAATCTACACAACATGCACAAATAAAATGAAGCAATATTAACTAAAAAATATGATGGTTATTCTAATTGTGCCAGTACCTTGTTTCTAGTCATTTGGTGAAGTTATGAGCTTTCCACCCAAAAATATAACCTATGGAAATTTTAGATATCACAGATATAGAATAAGAAAAAAAAAACGGAAAAGGTCAAAATTCCGGATACATAGGTCAGTGTCAAGGCTTAAGATCATCGTAAAGGATTTTAATCGTATTCATTCGTTTGCACACACATTTATTAGTAGGGATGAAAAAATCTAGATCATTGAAAAATTATATCCATCTCAGCATTCTAGACTTCTTCGTGTTTGTAACTGGAATCTTGAGTCATGCGTCACGTGTTGGTGAAGATGTAAACACGAGTGATGCCATAGTGCGCAGGCTTACTCATATTTTATATTTTACCGCCTGTCTGCTGAAAATTGTAGCCCTATCCTGATAGCAAAGACAGTAACTGATAAGAGCTCCCATGAAAGCGTAAATGAAGACTGCTGGACTCGGAAATAACTGACAAAATATGGCGAATGTGCATCTATCTGGCAAGTGACCCTACCATTGAGAGAATCAGCTGATGGTCAGTCGACGCGAGGGGAGGGAAGTGAGTGCAGACGCTACGCAGCGTTTAATCTGTATTAGAGAATGCGGTGGATTTCCTTACTTTTATTAACATTTTGCACACTATGTCTGGCCAGCGATCCACAGTACATCCCACCTGTTATACTAGGTGAGTAAAGGAGAAGGTAGAGAGTGTGAGTGGTTTATTTTAATACCGAGAGTAAGCGATGAATTTGCGTCCTTGGTTGTCTGGCGTCTGCTGCCCTGACAACTGTTGCGTGGAAGGATGGATTTTACACTTAAGGACAGTAGGTTCTTTTATTTATGAATAAGAGTATAGCTGGAAATTGTGGGAAATTAATGCGCAGAGATGGGAGGTGGGGAGCAGAGGGTACTCACCCGATAAAGGAGGAGCGGGAGCCCACTTTTTTTTTTTTTTTTTTTTTTTTTTTTTGCGTCTCCTTTGTGAGGTTCGTCTGGAGGTGCTCACATTGATCTTCAACACCGTAGTATGTAGTAAATACTATGGTGTGTAATGTTATGTATTTGCTTTAATGGTATGTGTACCCGAAGCTATGGTACGTTTGTAAACAAAGGTGATTCATCCATTGAAACCTAGGACATGCAATGTGTAGCATATTATTAAACATTTGTGATTTTTTTTTTATTGTAAGAAAAGGTGTTCAGTACATTTACGTTCTTTATTATTTTAACCTGGTACACATTCATATACAAGTTTTTGTTAAATTGCATTAATTTTGTTGGCTGTCCTATGTGGCTTGATTTGCAGTGAATGTGCACCAAATTGAAATGCTGTCCAATTCAGAGTGATAAGCATAAGTACACTGAAACTGCTCATTAAAGTAGTATTTTTGTTATTGGTATTATTTACAAAGCATACATTACAGGGATTACATAGGTTATGCTTTTTGACTGACCCCAAAGGATGGGAAGCCACTCCATGGCCAAAACTGAATGTAATTTTCTGACAGGAGCAGTACTAGGAAGAATTATATTGTTTGAAATGATTAGTTTCCTTTCTTATCCAGTGATTATTGTTTTTTGTTTGGAATTACAAACCAGGCCAGATTTTAATGAACCTAATCTAACCATGAAAATCTTATCATGTCCCTTTAGCATAGCACTCATTTACACATTCAAAACCCCTGAAATCCTGGCTGCACTTCAGAGGTCTATATTCTTCTTGAGTGCAGGTGAAGGCCTGTTTAGATACGGTACTGTATACTTTTATCATATGAGTAATTTAGGAAAGGCCCCATAAACTAAAGGGGTTTATAAAGACTATTTGTCTAACCTATTTGGTTTGAAGAGTCTTTAAGCTGAGGAAAATTGCCAGGAGATAGCATTTTTAATATGAAAAAGACATCCTTGAGCTCTGTAGGTTAAGATGAGCTTTCACACATACTGTTATATAGTATTCAGTTTGTAATTTATTTGTGTGTTTCAGTGCCAGGTGATGGTGGCTCACAGATGGAGGCACGTCTCAATAAGCCTTCCATTATCCACTATGTGTGCTCCCGCAAGACTGATACCTGGTTTGACATCTGGCTTAACATCGAACTGCTCGTGCCCTTCGCCATTGATTGCTGGGTGAGCCGGCTTCTAAAGTGTAATCCATCTTTCTGATGTACATTACAATATATACAGAGGCTTTAATCTTGGAGGGGGTGACCATGAACAATCCTCATTCACATACCTCTCCACCCCATTCCCAAGATGTTAGGCTGCCCTACCTCTAGCTTATGTTTGAGCCTTTATAAATGAACAGTACATGAGCCTTTATAAATGAACAATACTTGATGAATGACGAATATGCTCTTTTTTATACTGACATACAGTAGTTTGCATCTGTAGCATCCAAGCAGATATTTATGTGTAATGAGCAGAATAAATGGCAAAGGAAAAGGTGTTATGAAATCTCCAGTGGCACTTTGAATATGACCCTGAGGTTACTGTAACTGAGATAAATGTCATAGGAGGATGGTCATATGTGGTGTAAAGGAGTGGTGAGGGAGAAGAGTATGTTTGAGTGATAAGAGGAAGAGAATTCTGTTTTGTCTGATGGTGTATTTCCAAGACAGACCAAGGCATCAAGGAAGTTTATTGAGTTGGATGGATGATACAGTTGTTGTTAAGGGCCATATTCACAGGGGGCCTTGTAACACCTCTGCCCTAATGGAGTATTTTTTTGTGTATTACACCCTGATATTCTCTTGTGTGTTATTTCATTAATGTCATGGTTTGTATCAGTAACCTGTAAGAGGATATGGAGGTGGAACTTGTAACATGAAGCACCAAGGAATAAATGCTATGAAATCTTCAAAGCCATGTAGAATACTACCGTAATTGTTGTTACAGTAGTTTGTGTTGAAAGTAGGGTGCATGTCGTGTGTATTTTGGAAGTGAAAGCTGTATTAATAATGTATATACCGTACATTTGATCATGTAATTGCCTGCACTCAGGGATGCAGAGAGCTTTGAAATGATTTATGGAACAGATCTTGTGTTGATTTGGTAGTGTGAGTAACTTGGAATTCTTAATTTGTGTGATTTGTTGTACCACACCACAGGTGCGGGATAAATTACTTCCTCTAAATATGATCAGCACTCAGTAATTCATGATATGAAGCCTTTATTTAAGGTTGTTTCTGTTAAGACTCAAATTACAGACCATTGTCATTAACATTGCATTGCGTCAATATGAAAACATTTTACAGCATCATTCAGTTTGTAGTGCTAATTGTATGAAAAATTATGGTATTATGGATGAGTGTGTGAATTAGGTTTTCGAGTTAGAACAACAGTACTGTTTATTCAAGGTGGCATTTCAAACTGTCTAGTACCTTTTTTTTTTTTTTGGTGTATTGCACCTATTACATTTTGATTGTGTATTGTTTGCCATGTACAATATATTTTTACTGTCAGTAAAGTTTTCCTGTGTAATATACAAGAAGATAAAAAGGTGTACTGTAATGTGCAAAATATATCATTGAGCACTGTAATTGGTACTACAGAGTTACCCATGCCACCAAGAATATGGTCCTCACTATGCTGTATTAACCTAAACTGACATGCATGCATCTAATCTGTTTGCACATGCAGGTTGACAACATGCGTTTGGTGTATGACAATGTGACGCGTCGCACATATAATGCACCGGGTGTTGAGATCCGTGTGCCAGGCTTTGGCAACACCAGCACAGTTGAGTGGCTTGACCCCAGTCATACCATCTACACTGGGTATTTCAAGTATATTGTGGAGAAGATTGTGGCAGATCTTGGGTATGAGCGAGGCAGAACTGTGAGGGGTGCTCCGTTTGACTTCCGCAGGGCTCCAAGTAAGTGGGTATAAATACACATACTGTACATGCAAACATACAGTAGTGGTTATAAATGACTTGAAACTCAGTGAGGTGATCATTGGAGTTGAACCAACTTTTCTAAAGATTATGTACAATGTTCTTATTTGTTTGATAATAAAGTGGATTGATATTAAAGTATGCAGTTACGCACACATGCATGTGCATGCACATATTTTGTTAGCCAGTTTTCCATCCCTACATGGGGTAACATTTCCTTTTTTTCCTTCACCTTATGACATCTTTCCAAGTAACACAGTCTCGTGCAGTATTTGTATTAGGTATTGTAATTGAAGCCATTTCACCTGATATATTGCATTCATGAACATCATTTCCTGTTAATGGAAGGCTTAATTGATGAATGAATGGATGTATGACCCATTTCTCAGGATATTGTTTTGTACTTTTGTTGTGTATTTAATTTCTGGATCTTCTCTGCCTACATACTTTTTTTATGTGTGTTTGTGGGAAATATGACTGTGGTTATACCTTTTTTCTGTTAAAGCAGAAAGGTATATAATTTGTCTATTAAGATGCAGTGAGGCAGGAATTTTGTGAAACAGTAATTCATTCCAGGCATCTCAGTACTGTAAATACATCCTCATATTTATTTGTTTATCAATTATTATCCACTCACTCGATGTAGTGCTGTGCTCGGGTGACTGCCCTTTCCTCTCTCCTTCCATCATCATCTGTCTTTCTTTCCTTGATTCTTTCCTCTTCCTTCTGTCTATGGGTGACTCTATACTGAGTGACAAGCCAAATGGCTTCCTGTGTGCACCAGGAAACTGTTTACTGTGCTGGGAGGTAACCATACTGTATAACCAAATTATGGCAACTGGTGATTTAGTTGGTAATTAACACCTCAGCTGGACTGAGCCTGTGTAGGTTTATATCCAAGGGGTTGTTGGGGTTTATTGCTTACATAATGCCACTCAGGGATGTGTGAGGCTAGTCACTCTCATCTTAAATGTCAGGACCAACTTGCCTAGTCCCAGGCTCCTATGCTTCTCATGGGGCAACACGGGATTGGATGATGATGATGATTATATTGTTTAAACTGTAGAAAGGAAGCCTTGGTGCTGTAGTCTCTAGTGTTTGGTTAGTACGATACTGTTCAAGAAGTATTATTAAGAATTTATTGTTTTTTGGTATGTAGTTCTGTGACAGTAATGTAAGGACAGTATTATTTATTTTGTTTTCAGATGAGCATGGGGAGTATTTCACACGTTTAAAGTGGCTGGTCGAGGACACCTACCAAAAAGCAGGCAACCAGAAGGTGGTGTTGTTGATCCACAGTATGGGTGGCCCTATGATGTGGTACTTCCTTAAGGAGCAGCCCCAGTGGTGGAAGACTAAATATGTTGAGGCTTTGGTGGGACTGGCTGGGGCATGGGGTGGGTCTATCAAGGCTGTTAAAGTTTATTCAGCAGGTGAGTGCTAGTGGGAGAGAGAGGGAGTCATTCAGTTTAAGTTAGAAATAGGCTATTTCATTTACTCTTTTATCGTTAAATGTTTATTGTGGCACAAGTATGCATTGGATGAATGTGAAGAGAGGCTAACCTGATTGGGCTGCAAAGGATTGCATGATGAATGATTCAGAGATTTCTTGAACATCAGCTGTTAGATGTGCCCTTCATCAGTTCGTTCACCGCATAAGATATTCTCTGAACTGAATGGAATTGTCAGAGGGTAGGAAAAATAAAGAGAAAAAGGTTATCATATAGATTGGGTTACGGTAATAATGCTCACACTCTTGCAGGGGATGATTTGGGAATCTACTTCCTGGAAGCCTTGAAGGTGCGAGCAGAGCAGCGAACAGCAGCGAGTCTGGCATTCCTCCTTCCCTCATCTGATCTTTGGGGACCCTCCGATGTCCTCATTCAGACCCCGACTAAGAATTATACTGTGGGAAACTTTAAGGATCTCTTTGAGTGAGTAGTTCAGAGTGCATTTTGTTCTAACATGACAGTTGATAGAGATATCAAAGCCCTTTTAGCTCTGATGTTGAGCAGATGTCTGATAGCTGATTGGACAGTTGATTTGACTAGCACCCAAGGAGACTCATTCATACCTTATCAAAATTCATGCAGTTTCAGCTTAGTATTCAAGTTGTGTGTGCTTTAAAGATGTCATGGGCTGAAATATATCATGTAGCAGTAGCAGGAAGGTTGATAGATGTCATGTTTAAAGGTGTTAGCTTTAAAATCTAACAACTCATTTATAATCATAATCAAATCCTTGTATGATGAGGCCTTTGTGTATTACAAGGACCTTGTAGAATGAGGACTTAATGGTACTGCATAACAAGGACTCTGTATAATGAGGACTTACTGATACACTATAAGAAGGACTCTGTTTAATGGGAACTTACTGTACTGTTACTAAAAAACAGGGACTGTTTGCATTGATAAGTTTCTGTAGAGTGAGGGCACACTGTCAAGTGAATTCTTTAAAACAATGACTTTCTGTATAATGAAGACCATATATCAAGGACTTTGTGTCTGTATTGATGACACTGTATACTGAAGACTTTATTTAGCTATGTAATGTATACTGAGGACTTTCTTCACTATATAATGCCTTTTTGTGCCATATCATGAGAACTTTGTGTACTGTATCTGTATAACAAGCTCATTCTTTGTAACAAGGATTTTCTGTATTTGTTCACAGAGCCTTGAACCTTCCTGATGCCTACAACTTGTACATGGATACGCGGGATCTTCTGAAGGGCGCACCACCACCAGGTGTACCTGTTCACTGTTTGTACGGCACCGGCATAGATACTGTGGAAAGGTTTGTATGGATGGGTGTGTGTGTGTGTGGGGGGGGGGTGTTTGTGTATGTGTGGGTGTGGGTGGGTGAGGGGATTGTGTATGCATTTTGTGTGTTTTGTTTTTATATGGCTGAGCAGCACAAGAGCAGAATCTCCACAGAGTTTTGGTGGATGAAATATGATGCATTTATTAAGTACTATTTTCTAATTAGTCATGATGTGATGCATGCCCAAGCTGTTTATGCAATATTAAACATTTTATTTTGACAGTGCGTATACTGTATACGTTGATGTGATTTTCATATTTAAGTCTGGGGCACTTGGTGGTCTTGTAGTAAGGACATCTCAGTCAGAGTGACGACCTTGCTTAGATATAAGTGATGAATGGATTTTTTTTTCCCCCCCTCCATGTATAGTAATATCAGCAAGGGAAGTTGGCTACTAGTCTACTCATAAATGTACTGGACTGTGGTAGATTAGCCTCTAGTTCTGTGGGATTGGTTAGTGCCTTTTTACCCATACACTGGTTTATTTTTCAGAATGGTATATGCTGAAGGGAAGTTCCCAGATAGTCCATCACTGATGTACGGGGATGGCGATGGCACAGTGAACCTCAGGAGTGCACAAGTGTGTGAGAAGGTGAGATATGTTTTATGGGTACATTTGCTAAGTCATCACCATTCAACAGAAATTATCAACCTGTCTGTCCATGTTAAAAGTCAGGGTTAAAACCATGAACCATGTTTTTTTTTTTTTTATTACTTTGGTGGTGGGTGGGGGCATTCACCATCCACTTACTCGATGTAGTGCTGCTTTGAGTGTCCTCCCTTTCCTCTCTTCCTTCCTTCTTCTTCTGTCTTTCTTTCCTTCATTCTTTCCACTTCCTTTTGCCTACATGTGTCTTTATACTTCCTCTTCTGTCTTTTTTTCCTTTATTCTTTCCTCTTCCTTCTGCCTATGGGTGACACTACACTGAGTGACAAGCCAAATGGTTTCCTTTACACCAGGAAACCATTTACTACACTGGGTGGTCACCATATAACCAAATTATGGCACCTGGTGGTTTAGTGCATAATTATGGTGCTTCAGTCAGATTGAGCCTGTGCAGGTTTATGTCCAAGGGGTGGTTGGGGTTTATTGCTCACATAATGCCACTCAAGGATGAGTGAGGCTGGTCACTCATCTTAAATGTCAGGACCAACTTGCCTAGGCCTGGGTTCCTACACCCCTCATGGGGCGATATAGGATTGGATGATGGATGAGGTTTATATCCAAGGGGTGATTGGGGTTATTGCCCACATAATGCCACTCAGGGATGAGTGAGGCTGGTCACTCTCATCTTAAATTTTAGAACCAATTAGCCCCAGGCTCCTACATTCCTCATGGGGTGGCATAGGATTGGATGATGGATGGATTATTTTGTAATGTAGGCTAGTCATCCTGTAGAATTGATCCTATGAATCTGAACCCTTCCTCACCCCACCTGATGCTGATGATGATGATCATGACTTACTTGTGAATTTACTTTTGAGTAATTTCCATTTTCTTCTTACATCCTTGCTTTGCTGATCCCTCTTCTTTATAATTAGTTGGGTTTCTTTCTCTTGCACATAGGTAAGGTAGAACAGTACTCTGTTTCTCCTTTGTATTCTTTAATCTTGATAACCATCCTTATCCCCTGTCAACAGTGGGCAGGGAAACAGAGCCAGCCAGTTACCAAGATAGATTTCCCTAATATGGAGCACATGGCCATACTGAAGACCCCTGGACCTATTGCTAAGGTTGTTGAAATACTGAAGGCCATAACTGAGGAGAACAAGAGGAAGGCAGAAGATAGGCAGAGGAGACGAGAGAAGGGAGCGAGGATCCAACGCAAGAGGAAGTTGAAAGTGAAGTTGCTGGGTGAGGAAGAACTGATACCAGGGACAGACGAGGGATTATTTGAAGGTAGGAGGAAAAGTAGTTGGAGAGCAAATAAGGTGAATGGAAGAGGAATTGGGGTGGAAGAGGAGAGGAAAGAGAACAGTGTGATAACTAATGATGTGAGGAATAGTTGGAGAGGGACTGAGGTGGCTGAAGGAGTAACAGGTGCAGAAAAAGAGGAAAAGGTGAGAGAGAGCAGTCAGTATCGAGTTTTTGAGGCACGAGAGTACAATGAACAGTTATGAGAGTGAATAAGTAGGAGAATTATGGGCAGAGAAAAGGGGGGAGGAAGGATAATGCAGTAATACAGTACTGGTATATACCGTAGCAGTAGAAGAAAGTTTGGGTACAGGTAAGAGAAAACTGTATGAATACTATAACAGTTATGAAGGTGCATACTGTTGGTAAAAGGAAAATTATGGAGAAGAGGAAAAAAAATGAAAATATAAAGGAGGAGGAGAAGAAATACTGTAAAAAGAGAGGAAGATGAAGAATCAGGGGAGAGGTAGGACATAGCAAGAAGAGTATACAAGAAAATGTAAGACAGTAACAAACAGATTCCAATCACTAGAAACAGTGGTAGAAGTGTGTATTGTATGTGTGTGTATTTAGGATGCAGAATGGAGGCCTTGTAATTTGCAGGGAATGTATTTGCATGCAATTTTATGTACTTTTCTGTGAAACTTGTACACTCTTAACTTCCTGAAGCCAGGGGTGCCTCACCACTGCTGAATAAAATTGTATTGTATTAGCCAGAATGACTGTTAAAGAGTGTAGTTGGCTCCAAAAAGTTGTTTTGTTTCCCTGTATGATAAAAGCCTGTGCCCTCTAAATACTGTATGGCCATGCTTGAAATAGCTGTATATAATGATTGTTATTATAATTATTGAATTGACTGGTTTATTTGATTATTGTTTTCACTGACTCTGAATAATTTTCTTGCATAAAACAGACAAACAGGCTCATATTATGCCGGGAAGTAAAGCAAGTTTCTGCTGTCGACTGTACACTCAAGGAAAGTTCTGAATTACACAACGGTAATTGTGAGACCAGTGGTAGTGAAGCAGTGGTCAGACACTGGTGTATCTGGTAATGATGTGAGAGGTGTGGGGATGGGAGGTAGACAGATAGGAGTCATCAGCCCCCCTAACCCCCCTCCTCCCATAACCTCACCCATCTCACACACAGTTACCAGATAGGCAAGTATGTGGTTACTGCTGTACTACTATCCAGACTGTCCTCTCCATCATCTCACAGTGATCTCAGTTCACTTTTCTCATCCTCCTCTGATGTTTGCCTGAGAGTCAAAGAACTGTTCATTGGGCATGGCATTGTCTGCTGAGACTGAAAAGTCTGTTGTTGTTTGCAAGTGTACAGAATCAATCATAGTCTTTCTGTTTGCATTTGTCTTTAGTGCACAATTATATGACTGCTTCAGTGGGTAGTCATATAAGATAACTATTATATTATTTAACAAGGAAGAGGAAAACCTTTTACTTGACATAACTGGTGGGGATACTTTCATCAGGTGGAACCTTGAACACTGTACTAAGGGGTGATTGCTTGAAATTCAGTGAGACTTGGTTATGAGACTGGAATGAGTCTCCTTGGTTACTGAAGACAGTTTTTTACTTCATGGAAACTGAGCCACTCTCACAGCTTGACAATGAAGTTGTGGTGCATAATATTTGGTGAGTCTTTGATATGTTCTAGGAATGAGTTTCTTGGTTACTAGTCAAATCAGTCCTCCAGTTAGACTGCACTTGGGCATCAGTTGAGCTTATAGGGGATATTTGTCAGGTTAGATTACATGGCCAGTAGTGAGGGAGATTATAAAATTCAGTTCCCTTTGTTTAGATTATTCATGTACAGTTAATTTTCTACAACCAGTTACATACTTGTTTAGATTATTTATGTACAGTTTGTCTCACACATACTGATTACATACTTATGCAGGTACATGCACACATTTGCACAAAATTTAGAGTAGAGTGTGTAAGGTTTGGTTCTGTACAGTATATTCAGATAAGTGTGTTATTTACACACATACATATAACTAATACTGGTATGCACAGACTTACAGAAAGTTTGAAGTTGTTTGCACAAGTTAAAATACAGACCAGTTTTTGTACATTAGCAACCTCACAACAATGATGCATTTTTCTCTGTATTCTTGCAACCTCCAGATGATTGTACTGTATGTAGGTCAGAAGAGACTTTTTTTATATGGAGCAGTTAGATCTAGCCTTCACGAATCCATATAGTATGAGAGATCATGCCTGTATTGAGTAAAATTGTCTGAAGTTATTTGCAGAATACCAGTAATATACTGTAAAAGGGATGTTTTCAGTCAGAAGGGGTTGATGTCTGTGTATCCCAGGACATTTTTACTCTTCAGTCCAGTGATATTACTTATTAATTTATTCATACTACTTCTGTCTATCTATCTGTCTGTTGCCATAAGAGGTGGCCACAAACAAATTTCCTCCATGTCACTCTGTCATCCTGTCCCCCTCCACCTCACTTACATTCACTCTTCTGGTGAGTTTCAGTTTACTTCCGGGTGATTTTATTTGGCTTTAGGTATGCCTCTTGTAGTGGAAAGGCAAATTAAGGCCCAGTGTAACCTCCAGCCCAAAAAGTCTTTCCAGAGCTGAATAAAATTGTCTGGAGAGAGCTAGAGTGAAATGGTAAATTCATCTTCAGACTGAAGCAGGTCAGTCAGTCACTTTGTATGAAACTGGCCTGTATTCCCATTGGCTTAAGGAGGTTTTACGGCACTTCTTCCTTAATTATTTTGCATATTATCCTTACTGTTCTCTCGTGTGTTATTTGTACCGTCGTAACATCTTTATTACACTTTACTGTTCTCTTGTGTGTATTTTGTACCATTGTAATATCTTAACACACCGTACTATTCTTGGGTGTTTTTTGTACCTATTAAATTTCATAAAATACATACAGTAGATTTATTAATGCACAGTATGCAAGATAAACTGTTAGGGACATAGTACTGGAAGGCCTTCAAAACTGATGAGAGTATTGATGTATGTATCTTGATTTTATGAGGTTATGGAGTGTTGAGATGGAAGACTTATGCCCAATAAAGATTTTTTTTACTGTATCCAAACCATAACCTCCTGTTAAGATTAGTATTTTGTATGACTGCTGATGCATAGTTTTAGTGGTAGTGCTTTAGAGTAGTTGTTGTAAATGATCTCGGAATAACACAGAGTTTTGTAAATTATAAGTATGTGATTTCATGTAAAGTTGATTGTGTTTTTGTTTAATTTTCCCTGTTACTCTGATGATGTAGATCTTAGTTAATTTTTGGCATTTTCAGAGGCTTTTATTCTGTTTTAGGTAGATTTTTTGAACTGGAGAGGTTAGATATAGGCATATTCAACAATCTCACTCCTAAAGATGTGTCCTAAGTTGAAACAAAACATCTGTGGGTATTAAAAATATACCATAAAAACACATCATCTGACTGTCCGGGTATTTTCCTTCAAGTGATGTCTTTTTGTATTCTGTTCCTGACACCTCTGTTTATTTTAAATTTTTGACATACCTCATGCTGAAAAGGGTAATGAACTCTATAACTAACCTTTCCATTTTGAAAGTTTCTCCTCCCCCTCCTTATCATCATCATCATCATCCAGACCTTTCTTTTTTCTTTCTCTCACCCAAGGATGGGGGGGAGTAAAAGAGTTAGTAGCATAAAGATTGAAATAAAGAGTACAGCATTGAAAGGTAAATCCAGGTGCTGTATCAGTTACCATGTTTTTTTGTAACGTTAGTAGGATCTTGTGCAGTAAAGTTGTGACAGAGTATGTATGAGAGGTATAAAAGTGTACAAGGTGTAATATAACATTAGTGAGATATTCTGGAGAAGTTTGCGCTGAAGATTCTATGGGCATTAATGAAGTGTCTGGCATGAGATGCATGGGACTGTGGTGTGATGAAATCTTCATTTAGAGACCTTTCTGATGCCTTGTTGAAATTGTCTATCATTTCATCTGCCCAATGTATTTCCTGATAATTTCCCTTGCCTTTTCATTTTTTTTCTCATCCAGTAGGAGAAAATTTTGATTAAAAACTGTAGCACAAAATTGGAAAACCTGGGACCTGTTACCAACAGTTGTTGTGACTGGTGAAGAATTCTTACATCCATAACAGTAATACTCATTTATTGACTTTTAGTCTTTTGTCAACCACTGTCACGTGAAAAGAACCATTTGCTGCCATCTTGAATTGGATACTAGAGTAGCCATGACCATGAGAAGGATGATGGTGACAGTATTATCACTTGTAGGATCCCATGACACATTTTCAACAGAGTAAGGTCGTGTGGTGTTAGTTGCAATTGAGTACTAGAGAAGACGTAATCATAAGAGGGTTGTAGTGTCTTTGTAATAATCATATATTAATAAAGGTAAGTAATGTCAGGACCTTTGCATGTTGGTCCATATACTCCAATTTTGTGAAGAATACTACTGGAACTTCTGCATGTGAAATTTAGTTTATCTGGAGTGGGTGCATAAAGAGACAAACAGTATTACCTTCAACCAAATGCCACTATTACTTTTACTGTTATATAGAGAAGAACACTTTACTTATTGCTTTGAATCACAATGAAGTTTGATACATCACTCCCTTTTCAGAGCACACAAGCTGAGCATTTATTGTCTGATGTAATTTTTGTGTGATTCCTGGAGAGTGGATTGTAATGTATTGGTTACACAGTTTATATGTAAGGCAGTGAGATTTTTGAGATACAGTCAAAGGCACAAATATCTTCCCATTTCTGTCTGAAGGAAACTTGTAACTGATAAAGCACTAAGGAATATCCTGTCTTAACTAAAGCCTGTCACAGATGGTTGGACTTTCCCATTGTGTATTTGTCAAACCTAGGGAAGATACTTATTTCTCTGACTGCTTTTTGGGTTGTATTTTAGGTGGCATAGGAAGTGTCTCAGCACCTCCTCCTTAGCGATTTATTTCTCTTATTACACCTTGGTATTCTGTTGTATGTTGCTTGTATTTAATATTAACATTGCATCAGTAATATGCAAGAAGATATTAATTGTACTGTGCAGTATTGCTAAGGAAAAGGTATTACTGTATGAAATCTCCAAGTTGCCCTGAATATGATGTATAGTATAAGCACAGTGATAGACCCATCCATCCATCATCCAATCCTATGTCACCCCACAGAGGAGCGTAGGAGCCCGGGGCTAGGCAAGTTGGTCCTGACATTTAAGATGAGAGTGACTAGCCTCACTCATCCCTGAGTGGCATTACATGAGCAATAAACCTCAACCACCCCTTGGATATAAAGCTTCACCGGCTCAATCCGATCGGAGTGCCGTAATTACCCACAAAACCACCAGGTGCCAAAATTTGGTTATGTGGTTACCACCCAGCGTAGTAAATGGTTTCTTGGTGTACAGGAAACCATTTGGCTTGTCACTCAGTGTAGAGTCACCCACAGGCAGAAGGACGAGGAAAGAATGAAGGAAAGAAAGGCAGAAGAGGGAGTGTAAAGTCACCCGTAGGCAGAAGGACAAGGAAAGAATGAAGGAAAGAAAGACAGAAGAAGATTGAAGGATAGAGGAGAGGAATGGGCAGACACCCGAGAGCAGTACTACATCGAGTGAGTGGATGGTGAGCGCCCCCGATAGACCCCCTAACAGGAAATTAATTAATTCACTGCCCCCCCCTTTTTTTTCTCTCTCTCTCTTTGCTGCTACATGGTTTTATTCAGCCTAGGAAAAATTGTAATTGTGGTGGGGGTTTCATTAAGGCTGTATCTAACCCCTGAAACTTGACCAGTCTTCCAGAAGCTGAATAAAATGATCTCTTGGTTGCAGGAATTACATGAAAAGTATGTCATCATTAGGGAGGGGTTTAAAGTCTATTGTCGTGAGGCTTGAACACATCTGCATTCGAGTGAAACTTATAAATATGCAGATTTTACATTTAACTCATATTACAGTACCATGATATAATAGTAAGATGTAGGCACATATACAGTAGTGTTGTGCTGTAGCTACTAAATTATGTAATTTTCTACATTATGCTTTGATAAAGTCAGATGATATCAGATTTTCCTCATACCAACAGTGTTATGCAGTAAAGTCAGTCCTCATTAAAAAACAGGGATGTGTGATAAAATATCACTAGTTTTCTTTTTTTCTTTTTAATACAAGTGCAAAATTACTGTATTGTAAATTCGGTTGTTGTGGCCCCAGGCTCATCTGAACATGAACCCGATGGACTGCAGGTTGAGTTTCTGTTCTCCTTCAGTCCACCACCCTTTTTTTTTTTTTTTCCTAGATGGGGAGGGAGTTGGGGGATGTTTGTATAATAGGAATTGCATGGTTATACAGAGTGCTGGTGCATAAAGCTGTGACTGGCAAATCAGCTGTGGTCTTTGTAACAAAAAATAAATGTCGAGGAAGGTTATACCTGTATATTGAAGACCTACTGTATACTGTACTG
>JAGKTI010006947.1:17629-38685 GCA_018397915.1 Birgus latro | reverse complement strand
ATGCTTGTCTACTCTCCATGTTACTGTCACACTGAAAAGGTCAGCAAAGGAGGATGATTAGGTAGCTAGTGAAAGGAGCTCCAGCTCTCCCTATCACCAGCATTCCATTCCCCCCGGGAGTACTACTCTGTTCGGCCCGTGCTACAGCCTCCTCCTACAAGTTAGTTGTTTTTACGGGGTGGGGCACTAACCCACCACCAACCCTTTTAGTCACCTCTTACTACAAGCAGGGATACTGGGGGAGAATTCTTGAAAAAAAAACCCCAACCCCCAGGGGTGAGATGTCACCAGTGCATGTCGTTGACATCATTGGCTATATATTAGCTCTATGTCAGTTTTCTGACAGGGTGCTGAAAATAGCTAAAACCATCCCATATAATCCAGGGATGTGCTTACTTGATTTCATTTATGAAGTGGAATTAAACTGCAGTAAGTCTGGTGTCATTGACACATCACAGCCCACCAAACCAGGAATCAAAGTACCAGAAACAGTAGCAGGGATAAATAAGTCAAGTCCTGCCAAGGACCACAGACAATCACATCCAGTTCAGAAACAAACACGACGACGACGATGATGATGATGATGATGATTGTTGATAACACATAGTCAGGTTAGCTCAAGGACTCGTTCCCACACACCAGGCAACAGGGCAGTAGAAAAGTTTGACAGGAGTCCCAGTAGACATCGATCAACACAAAGACACACAAATGGAAGATCACCTCGTAGGTTCAGCTCAAGTAACACACTCTGCTACTATTGCGCAAAACCTGGGCACACAAAATCTGAATGTTATATCAGAACAAAGGAGGATAGGCAAAAAGCAAAAGGATTCGAAGCATATTGTAGACATCATAGGTGTATATGTCACTGGACCTCAGAATGTAAAACAGTAGAAAGATTGCTATCTGTCTATAGGTCAGGGGAAGGTCGTACCAGCACAAAAGACGTGACATAAAACACCCAAAGAAACAAATAGTCAACATAGGAAGTCTCTTTGGAAACGAAAGCATTTGGGTCTCTGCTGTATGTGAGGAGGAAGAGATTTCATTATTTTTGGATTCAGGCTCACCAGTGAACTTAATAACGCAAGATGAGTTAGAATTTTTAGAAAGAGAAGAAAAGTGACATTTCTGGAAAACTCAGACTTACATTTATACACAGTGGATGGTAAAGAAATACCAATTATTGGTATGATTGAGTTAAACATGAAGTTCACAGAGACCACAAAATCATTCACTACCACCTTTTATGTAGTAGAAAAATTATCGATCAGAGGAAGTGGTTTAGTTGGATTAAACATGATGAGGAAAGAAAATAAAATATTGATGCCACATTTTAATGGAATTCATTATGACAGCAAATTCATTGAGGAAATTTCATCTCCTGATAATACAACCAGCAGTTATAGGAAAACTAGCGTCACAAGAACGATTACACAAAACAAAACAAAAAAAGATGAGTCCGACGTACAATGACTCAAAGAAAATGGGCGCGAGGACCAGCTCACACAACCACAACTCAATCTTGACTCGCTCACACAACCACAACCCAATTGTGACTCGCTTATTTACCCAGCAAGCATTAATTATGATGTAATTTTACCACCAAAATCATTCACGAAAATCATGATCAAAAGTCAGCTTAGAAATCGTAATGTCATTGCATTAGAAGAGATGGTTAGAATAAATGGCCTTTTAATTGAGAGTGCTCTGTGCTGGATGAATGAAAATGGTGAAACTAATGTCATTTTAGCTAACACTATGAATGGAGTTGTGAAGATCAAGAAAGGAACCTGTATTTGTAGGTTAGAGATATGCCCAGCCCCTATACGCGAAGTGATGACAGTAGGGGGAACGTCCAGTACTCTCGACAGACAGAGAGTGCATAAAGGAGCATTTGGTTTGCTCAGATAATTCTGACGTGACAAACGATTTACTAGACGTCTTGGAAAAACATCGACAAGCCGTTGCATTACCTGGTGAAAACCTAGGTTGTACAAATCTAATCCAACACCATATTAACGTAAAACTAGAGACAAAACCTATTTACGTACCGGCATACAGAATTGCTCACTCGCAACGTGCACTAGCAAAGCAATATGTTGTTGAAATGTTAAGTTTGGACATCATTGAACCTTCAGTATCCCCATGGAACGCACCACTCTTCTGTGTACCTAAACAAAACGATGAGATGAGGGCAGTTGTTGATTATCGCAAACTTAATCAGGTAACCATTCCCGACTGTTTTCCCATGCCATTGTTAAGCGATGTCCTGCACAACATTGGACCAGAAAATATGGTCTTTTCTACAGTCGATTTATTTAGTGGCTATTATCAGATAGGATTAGATGCAGAATCCCGCAAGTACACTGCTTTCTCTACTGATGGTGGTGGCTACTATCAGTATAAGAGAATGCCGATGGGATTGAAGACGGCTCCTGCACATTCCAGGGATTGATGAATTGCATATTGGCTGGAATATTAGGCGACAGTATATTTTTCTACCTGGACGACATCATAATTGCAACACCCACACTAGCAGAACATCTACAGAAGTTAGATCAGCTACTACACAAGTTAGCCAGTGCAGGTTTAAAAATTAAGCTGTCTAAATGTAAATTTTGCTTTAAGGAAATAAAATTCTTAGGCCACAGACTAGATGCAAAGGGGATCCACACTTCTCAGGACAAAATAAAAGCAATGAGAAATTTCCCAGAACCCACAAATGTGGATGAAGTAAGACAATTTTTAGGGCTCGCCGGATATTATAGGGTGTTTATACAACACTTCTCTCACATAGCCCAACCCTTATTTCTCCTGCTGAAAAAACAAGCGGTATTTCAGTGGGGAGAGGAATAAATGCATTTAATGAATTAAAAGATAGACTTACATGTGCACCTTTCTTGGCTTATCCTAACTTCACAAAGCCGTTCATAATTTGCACAGATGCTTCTCCTAAAGGTTTAGGTGCTGTATTAATGCAGAAGGATAAACGAGGTAAATATCAACCCATTGCTTTTGCCAGTAGGCAAATAAAAGGAACAGAGAAAAATTACTGTGTAACAGACTTAGAAGCCCCAGCGGTAATATTTGCTCTACAGAAATTCTGTGACCTCGTGTACGGATATGAAATTCACCTATATATGGACCACAAACCTCTTGTGGGCATGTTCCAAGAAAAACTCCTCTCTGGAAGGAGAGCACGATGGAAATGTAAAATCCAGAATTACGATGTAAATATTCACTACATAAAAGGCAAAGTGAACGTAGCAGCAGATGCCTTATCACGAAACCCATTAGCCAACGTCGCTACAATAAATCCACGAGAATCACTCCCCAACAAGGATGAATCAATCCCCACAATTCAAGAAATCTCACAAGCACAAAGACAGGACCTGGTCCAAAGTAATATATCATCTCGAGTCAGGCGATGATGTGCCAAGTTACAGGTACCACTTGAACAATTCACAGTGGTAAACAATGCCTTATATAGGGTAAATCCAGGACAACCAAACCATAGAAAAAATATTAGGCAGTTAGTTACTCCTAGTACAATGATACCACACATTTTAAGGACAGTACACGATAGTCCACATGCAGGGCATCCTGGCAAGGACAGGACAGTCAGACAGGACCGGATGTCATATTACTGGCCAACGTTATGCAGACATACATACTCACATAGACAAATGTGAGTCATGTGCGAAACGTAAAGGTTACACGATATCACGTGCACCGTTAGGTAAATACCCAGTCCCTAACCAACCATGGGACGTTGTCGCGGTTGATTTACTTAAATTACCCTTAACTACCAGTCACAGTCAATATCTATTTGTTGCTACTGATCATTTCTCACGATATGTGATCTTGGTTCCAATTAAGGATAAAACAGCAGAAACAATTGCACGGGTATTCATTGATAGTGTGATCTGTAGGTTCATCACACCAAAGGTGCTAATAAGCGACAGTGGTGGCAAATTTAACTCTGAAATTTGCATGAAATATGTAAACAATACAATATTAAGAAGGTTAATATCTTGGCCTACCATCCAGCTTCCAATGGATTGGTGGAAAGGCAGAATAAGAAAATATTAGATGTACTGCGGCACATCCTCAATGACAATTATGCAAACTGGGATGACTGGATCCCAAGAGTTGAAGCATCACTCACTTGTGCAATTAATAAATCCATAGGAGATACACCTCATTTCATCATTTACGGGTCTGACAAATGTCTCCCTTACGAAATTTTAGAAGGCGAGCAAATTCTCGTATATAATTATGACGATTATCCTAAACTTCGCTTACGTTAATTTCAAGAAATACACACAAGGGTAAAGAAACAGTTAATGATGTCTAAGGAAGAAATGACAGAATCATTCAGTAAGAAAGCAAAAGAATCAAACATCAGCATAGGTGATATTGTCTATGGCCTCATTCACACTAGAGACAACAAACTGTCACCAAAATTTGAAGGCCCATATAGAGTAATTAATAGAAGAGCTAATAAGGCAGTGATTAAGTCACTATCGAGTGACAAAGAAAAAGAAATACATATTGACCACTTAAAAAAGGGTCTCAAGAAACTTGGCTTGCAACTATAAAGCACCGGACACAACCGAAAATCCTAGTGCACACTGTGAAAAGCCTGAAGCAATAAACACTTATTGGATAAATTGTGGTCACATACCAAACAGACAAATATAGGTGCAACCAATACAGCTCTCACCGTAACAAGGCATTTACATGACTTAGGAATCGATTTAGACTCCTTTTATAGGTAAGAATGGATATCTAATACAGTTGTTCTTTCGGTAGGTAAAGATGAGGTAAATAATTCCATGGATCATGTTCCTGTTGATATCAAGTGGATCACCTCACTTGCATCCTCAACATATAGTACGGCAGGGGTGCCTGATCGCCCCAACAGTCTCAGCGGCAATAGTACAGGACATAAGTACCGGAATTAGTCTGGATGTACTGCAAGATATACCAATGATGTTACAGAAAATATCAGGACCACTTAGAACTCTGGAAGTGGTATTAACACGCCCTTCTTCACATGATCACCCCACACAGGAAGTAGCTGAATTAATGAAATTAACTGACTGGAAGCTAGAACAGGCTAAGCACATAATGATCACCATGATCCAGGACATCCCATCAGCTGGGAGTAACACACTTACGACAGGAAACAACATCACAAATACACGTAACAGACGCGGTTTGTTCAACTTAGGTGGAGCAATTTTAGGGAACATTTTTGGACTAGCTACAGAAAATGATCTAGAGGAAATTAATAAATTTAACAAAATAGCACAAGTTCTCTCATACCAGCATAAGTTGACTGACACTCAGAACACCTTAATGCTGACAATTGTAAAGAACCTAAGGAAAGCAGAAGCATCAACTCTAGGAATTGTGGATAAAGTAAATGCACTAGAAGGTAACAATACACTATTCCAACACTTCTCTGTGATCATGGAACATATTGACTTAATAATACAATGGTTAGACAACACCTGGGCGCAGTATCAGTCTTTCATGAAAGGAATTGCTGATGCAGGTAATGGAAGGATCACTATTAATTTACTACCCATTCACAACCTCAGGCAAATCATTAATCAAGGCATACATAAGCATGGTTTGAAACCTTTGTTTGAGGAAAGAAATCTGATGTTATATTATCCATACTTGGAAGCAACGCTGACAACAACATCAGTAGTAGTCCATGTACTGTTCGTAACAAATGACTTTTTCACAGTCTATCAAATATACCCTTTTCCTTCTAAGAAAGATGACTTAAACATTAGTCACCATCAACATCAAAACAGAAGTCATCATGGTTTCTGAGAAACAGGATGCCGTAGCTTTCACTAGTGACAGAGCAATGGAACACAAATGTCGCACATCATTACATGCATTTCACCTTTGTCCTGCATACATCTTCATGTTTCAGCCAGCTGAGACAGTCCCTTGTGAAGTGGCTATCATAAAAAATCATGACATCCCTCATCATTGCAACTTCACATTTGCGCCAGATAAACTCATTCACCATCAGTGCATTGGACATTCACAGTTCTTCTACTTCACTCAAAATACATCAGTTTTTGTGACTTGCCCAGATACATCTCCAGCCCATACATCGGCATCTGGTTTATACATCTCACCAGATTACTGTGCAGTCCTGACACCTACATTGTCCACCTTGCCCACTAAAAACCATTATGCCATTCTCAGCCACACACACAAGTACTTCCAGCTATTACCTAGGATGAACTTAAATGCAAGCTCACACATTAAGATGACTTCACCCAAGTATGAAACCATGCAACTAATAAATCAGACAATACACTAGGGAAGAATACAGTAGGATTATGTTTAACCCATATTATGTATACAGCCCAGCTCCAGCTATCTTTGTGATTTTCTCCATCATATTTGTTGTATTACTTTTGGCCATGCACAGAATGGAAGTGAGAATTGCTAACCTTGAATCAGTATTTAAGTACTGTTCTGTACAAGTGAGACAAACTGTGTAAATAGTGTATATACTGTACATATATGTTTTATATAAAATAACGAAATATGGGTTACACATAGGCTTACTTTAATTATACTATTATATCTCATTTATATATGAATATATACAGCAAGTCCTTCTCATACATATTGTATAACTGACTACAGTCGACTTGCCATTGTATTATTTTAATATTACTATTATACAGTATTTGTACAATTCTATGACTACAGTGACTACATTATCCCAATTATGTAATTTTTACAATATTATGTACTTCACTTAATTGACTTACAAGTTGATTGTAATATGTACTAGTAATCCCTCCAATATCTGTTGTAATAGAGCCAAAAGCATGTCCGAATATTGGTTTTGTCTGGATATTGGTCCTGAAGCTCCAGCACTGGTTTTTCATGACCCTAACCTAACCTAACCTAAATCAGAAAACTACCTTCCTACCTCCCTACTGGACATGTACAGCACTTATTTAGGTCCCTTTTCACATAAATAATGCACATACAGTAGGCACAGAAAGTGTTCATGCCATCTAAAAAAAAAAAAAACATTCTTGTGGTTAGCAAGGAGAAGCAAATAAATTAACACTCACCATTGAATTTAGTATTTCCTGGCTTTCCCCTTCACCTTTATTATCTTCTAAAGGCGTCTGGGGACACTAATGGCGTAGTTTTGCAGAACAGACGGACTAAAACTGCTCCGTAGCTGCTTGACTGCAGCCTCAAGTTTAGGCAAAGATGACGTGCCGCTTCATGTGCGCCCATAAATTCTCAGTGGGATTGATATCTGGGCTGTTTCCGGGCCAATCTCGAATAAAGGGAACCTCACAGTCTTTTAGCCACTGTTTCACTGACTTTGCAACATGTCCAGGGGCAGAATCTTGCATAAATACTCTTGCCTTGGTTTTATCAAAAGAGTCACTTTTTAAAACATCACATAAGAGCTCCAAATAATTGTTCTGGTTCACTTTTTCATTTGCAGGTAGAATTTCCAACTCACCAACACCATAATATGTAAAGCAGCCCCAAGCCATGAGTGAGGCTGGGTATTTAACAAACTTGGAAGTGTACTTAGGATCCAGGGGGTCACTGCCTGGTTTGTGGTACACTCGTGATGAAGGGGTACCAGTGACAGTAAATGTTGACTCATCACTCCAAATCACAGTTTTCCATTGCTCCTCACTCCAGGCAAGATATTTCTTACAAAAATTTACTCTCTTTTTCTTCTGAAGTGCAGTTAGCAGTGGTTTTTTTCGAGCACAAAAACTCCTGTAGCCCAGATCGTTATGCAACAGTTGCTGCACTCTTCTGACAGACACATCTGCCAGCCACTGTGGGTTCTTTTCTTTTAAATCCCGTGCTGTTAGCCTTGGATCCTTGCTAACTTGCCTTGAGATCAGCTGACGGGTCCTGAAGGTTGTCTTACGAGGTCTCCCAGGCTTGGGAAATGGAGTGGGAGGAATGGCCTCCCCACTGTCCTTGAACCGCTTCACCAGTCTCTGCACTGTCCTCAGTCTAACACCATCTGATTTGCAATAAATGGGAGTTTGTGGCCAGCTTTGTATAAAGTAATCACTTCCACACGTTAGTCCTTGCTTGTGGTTACTTTAGGCATGATGAGAATGTGGTAGGTAACCAAATAACTGCGTTATTTGCGTCAAAACATGCCCTCGTGGTGCATCACACACAGAGACAGTCCTCCTTCTGTGGCTGCCCAAACATTACTGAGCCTGCTCCTGTGGTGCCAAACCTATCAAGCAGGGTTGCCAGCTCCCGTTGAAAAAGCGTCAGCTCATTTTGCATCACAGGGGAGGGTAGTATTGACCCTACTTCACTTAACCCGAAAAAGAATGACGTCGGCAAAAAAGCGTCAATACTTTCCGCGCCTACTGTATAGCATGAATTGATTGAATTTTAACCAAAAAATTATGATTTAGAGGTGAGTGAGTCATAGGAGCTCAGAACTTGCCAGCATAGTATAAGTAAGTATCGGACATGGAAATAATCTTTTCTCACATTTTATGGACTAAATTATTGGATACAAAGCATCAAATACAGTAAATGATGTTAATTGCTACCAGAAAAATGGTTAGGTTAGGTTAGGTTAGGTTAGGTTAGGTTAGGTTAGGTTAGGTTATGACCGGACATGAAATTCACTGCTTCCATCTTTTTCCTAGCTAGTTCACTTAATAACCATGCATGAAAGAATTAAATTAAAAGCAGGAAATTATGATTAACACAATGTTAGGTTAGGTTAGGACCGGGCATGAAATTCACTGCTTCCACCTTTTTCCTAGCTGTTGGAAAAATTAAATTGCAAGCAGGAAATTATGATTAACATTTAGGGTAATTTTTTATCACATATACAGCATGATGAAAACAGGTTAGGCATGAAAATCTTTATGGTAACCATAGGTTAGGTTAGGTTAGGTTAGGACCGGACATGAAATTCACTGCTTCCACTTTTTTTCTAGCTGTTTTACTTAAGAACCATGCATGGAAAAATTAAATTGCAAGCAGGAAATTATGATTAACATTTAGGGTAATTTTTTAACACATGTACAGCATGATGAAAACAGGTTAGGCATGAAAATCTTTATGATAACCATAGGTTAGGTTAGGGCCGGACATGAAATTCACTGCTTCCACCTTTTTTCTAGCTGTTTTACTTAAGAACCATGCATGGAAAAATTAAATTGCAAGCAGGAAATTATGATTAACATTTTTGGTAATTTTTTAACGCATGTACAGCATGATGAAAACAGGTTAGGCATGAAAATCTTTATGGTAACCATAGGTTAGGTTAGGTTAGGACCGGACATGAAATTCACATCTTCCACCTTTTTTCTAGCTGTTTTAATACTTAAGAACCATGCATGGAAAAATTAAATTGCAATCAGGAAATTATGATTAACATTTTTGGTAATTTTTTAACACATTTACAGCATGATGAAAACAGGTTAGGTATGAAGTTAGGGTACTTACGAACAAGAAGCTGCCGTCCTGATGTAATAACCCACTCTATCATCTCAGACTCTGACAGGAAGACCTTGCACCTGACACACCTTTCCACTTGAGAATCACCACCACTTATCACCAACACTTTCCACAACGTTTTTTTTTTTATAACTGGAATCACATCACTTCGCTCCACTGTACATAACAGTAAATTCCCGTGTGGTCTAGTGACGATCATCACACACATGATGAAGAAGGTGAAAAGCAGTATCAAGCACTGTAGGAGGTAGGGTATCACCACAAGAGCAATTACTTCGGCCGCCATTTTCGGAGTTGTTCACGAGGCAGTAGCAGAGTGGGTAATGGCGACCAACAGAGTGTAAACATAGCCGATCGGCACGGGTGGGAAATTCAAACTGACGTGGTCCCAAAAAATAAAAAAAAATTCAATTTTTTTCGAAATTTTTGGCATTTTGGGGGTTGGGCAGCCCACAATATCCGAATAGTGAGTATGTCCGAGTATTGGACGTCCGAATAATAGAGGGATTACTGTAATATATTAAGGACAATATTTCCTGTCGTTGGTATGACAGTGGGCATGACCGTGCGATATGTAGGTATTATATAGGCATTAGTATATATCTCATAACACAGTGTACAGGATGTAGTGTCTGATTTCACATGATATCTGTACACGCGATTGTGCGGTGATCATTAGGCCTATGTGGGTGCGGATTGCGTTGTCAGGTGTGTAAATTTTTCCTCTTTAGCCAGAACGCAATCAATTTGTCCTTGGTGAAAGTCACCAAAACACCCCCGAATTGCAGTTGTGGGAGGTACCCTGTGTGAAATAATTTGCAGTCTTCAGGAGTTAAGAGTTAATGCAGGTAAAACAAAATTTATGGTATCTAGGGCTGGTGATAGTACTGTCAAAGAAGAGGGAGAGTGGCCATGTGCGATTTGTCACAAGGGTGTGGGAATCAATTCCATCTTGTGCAGTGTACGTGATATGTGGGTACATGAAAGATGTAGTGGTATTAGAGGTAGACGGCGAGATAATGCTGATTTCATGTGTGCGGTGTGTCAGGGAGAGCAGGTGGAGATTGTTAGGCGTGAAGGTATTGAACTTGCTGGTGAGTCTCTTGAGGGTTTGGAAGTTTTGCTGTTTGGGAGACATTGTGTGCTGGAGTTGGGGCTGGAGCTAGCTCTATGGCTAGAGTGAGGAGTGGTTGGTTGAAGTTCAGGGAGCTGTCACCTTTCTTGACAGAGGGCTCTCTCTCCATGCTAAGGGATCTTATATGCAGCATGTGTTAGGAGTGTAATGCTGTATGGTAGTGAGACTTGGGCAGTAAAGAAAGAGGATATTCGCAGGCGGAAATGTACAAAAATGACAGTGATTAGTCAGATGTTCAATGAGCTTCTGAGTGTGATGCCTGGGGGGTCTAGTGTCGCGCCCCACTTGCTACTCTACTCCTTATCTGTACTTAAGATTGGTATGGTAGCGCCGAACAAGCGCAAGTGGGTAACCCGACACTACACTACAACAATCACAAGTTCATTTAAGGCCGGCGTTACGTGGGAGCGTTTCTTTCCCTATTGAGAGGAAGGGATTCTAGGGTTACTTAAACTAATTGTCACGTTTTCTTTTATCTACAAATTCTGTACACTTTATACATCCAGTCTTAATAACACTTTAATTTGCTCCAATCTTAATAACACTTTAATTTGCTCCACTCTATGAACTCCGAGTTATATAATGACTCTATATTCTTACTCTCCTTTAAAGCTATTAAATCATGCCACCTCACAATGATAATCAACAGTACCACTAAATTCCATTAACAAGTTACAACTCACAAATATTATCACTCATCATTAAAAACAATACTCTCCTTTACCAAAACCGATTCACGAGTAATAAAGTTACACACTAGCAATATTATGGGTAATATTCTTACACACCCAGCATAATACCAAGAGCAATACTTTAATACCTTACAATCTCACTTCAACACTGTTATTACTAGCACATCAGTCTCTATAACACGTTATTCTACTATCACTTCACCTCAATTCACTTCAATACATTTCTACATAATTTGTATCACTTTTCAACACAGTCAACACAGTCACATGCCCCAACTCAATACTTCTCCATAAAAATACTTAACTTTGTACTCTCGTTGCTCCTTTCACCATTGAGCAATTTAACTTAACAATTAAACAATTATCTGGCCCGTCCTGTTACACCCTACCACGAGTCTACAGCATACTCAATATCCTTCACAGTATATTTCACTTTCCTCTCCTTTTCCTTTAACTCCTCTCAGTTCCACTTTCCTCTAAGTTCTCTAACAAGGATATCTACTCACTATTACCGTAGAGTACCAAGACATCATCAGTCTTCGTCGTGGTAGGGCGCTTTAGGCGAGTTTCTAGCTGAGCTCTTCTGCAGTCCGTCCTTCCCCTCTGCCTGCCTGGGATATTCTAATTCCCAGCTGTCTGTCTCTCCCTCAGGCCGAAGCCGGAAGGGGGCGTATACTCTACATATTTTCATTCACCTCTTTCGGTGTTTTCAGTCGGGCCTGTTTATTATACAACGCTAACTCCTCGTGTTGCTAGGTCGGAAGTGGGCGTACTTTCTATAGATATAGGGCACCCATCACGCCACTGGGTCGTGCACTATACAAAGTACAAGGCTACTGAGTTCATTCACTATTCACTGTCTATTATTCAGTCTATTATTCACCCTTCACTGATCTGCGGCTTCTTCTATCTTTTCAAGGTGCCGTAGGTAACGATATTTGTCACGCAACGTCTTCCGATATCCTTTATCCCCCTCTGACTGCTGTGGATGACGTGGTTGTAATATAGTTGGTTGTGGTTGTATGGGGCGTGAATCAACCGCGTCGTCGGTGTTATCGGTGTCCTCGTTATCATCCTCCTCTGTGTGGGCGTAACTGTTGCCACAGCTCGCTGTACGGCGACACTAGGTTTACTGTGGAAGATTTGATGGGGTAGGATGGGGCTGGAGTGTATTGGTGTTGTGGTGAGGAGAGATAGATTGAGATGGTTTGGGCATGTGGAGAAGATGAGGGATTATAATTGGGTGTAGAAAGTGAGAAGTGTTAACGTTAGGGGTATGGTTGTGAGAGGTAGACCTAAAAAGACCTGGGATGAGGTCATTGAATGTGACCTCAGGGATAAGGGACTGAGTAGGGAAGCTGCCAGAAGTCGAGCAGCATGGAGAGCTGCCATTAGGTGACCAAGTCAGACGCATGCAAGCATGTTGCAGCCTTCAAAAACAAACAAACGATGTCTGTTGAGTTTTGTAAAAAAGGTACTGTATATGGAGGAATTATCATATAGACGGTAAGAAATATATCAGAAGATCTGGTGAATGATGAACCAGAGTAGCTTTGGGAGTGGTAAGGGATGTGTAAACAAAATGTTTGCAAGTAATAATAATCTGCACTTTCGTTTCTCAAAAGCACCAGTTCTTTCATTGGGAATGTACTAGCATGTGACATACATTATTTTAACAGTTAAAAGAATTGTGACGTCTCACACACACAGTACAAACCTTCAGTAGAAACAGTGTGAAAGTGGTAATAATTAAACCCTATAATCATCCGTCACTGTACCTCTCTCCTGGTCGTAGCATTTTCATTTTGTTTTGTTTCGTTTTCATTTTTGAAGGCTCCAACATGCTTGCATTAGCCGGCCTTGGTCAACTAATGACGGCTCTCCATGCTGCTCAATCTATGGCAGTCTGCCTGTTCAGTCCCTTAATCCTGAGGTCACACTTAACCCATCACATCTCGACCGATTTCCAACCTACGATACCCTCTGGCTTCGGCTGTCCTGTCATTCTCTGACTAAATATATCTGTGCTGTTTACTTATCTCCTAATTCTACTGACTATCCAAAATTCTTTGACTATCTTACTTCTACGATGGAACACATTCTATCCATTTCTCCTTTCTCTGAAATCTCCATTTTAGGAGATTTCAATGTTCACCACCACCTTTGGCTCTCCTCTCCTTTCACTGATCCACCTGGTGAACAAGCCTACATCTTTTCTATCCTTAATGACCTAGAGCAGCTTGTACAGCACTCTACCAGTATCCCTGACTGCCTTGGAGAGAGTTCCAACATACTTGACCTTTTCCTAACAACTAATCCTTCTGCTTACACTGTTAATCTTTCTTCTCCGTTGGGCTCCTCCGATCATAACCTTATTACCTTAACCTGTCCTATTGCTCCAGTACGGCCTGTGGACCCTCCAAAGAAACGCCGCCTGTGGCACTTTGGAGCTGCAAATCGGGAGGCCCTCAGGCAGTACTTCTTTGATTTTCCTTGGAATGATTATTGCTTCCTTGGCCGGGAGCCGTCTGAGTGTGCCTTGCGCATTACGGAGGTTATTCTCTCGGGCATGGAAGCATACATTCCTTTTTTATATCCTCTGACTAATGCAAGAAAGCCTTGGTTTAATCACGCTTGTTCTAATGTGTCCGCAACAGAGAGAGGGCCTTTAAAAGGTACCAGAGCCAACTCACCCCTGAATCACATCTTTTTTATATTTCTGCCCGGAATCGTGCTAAGTCTGTTCTTCGCTCTGCTAAAAATAATTTCATCCGTGGTAAATGTTCCCAACTCTCCAACTCGAATTCTTCTCGCTCCTTTTGGCACCTTGCCAAAAACCTTTCTAACAACTTTACCTCATCATCCTTCCCTCCTCTTTTCTACTCTGATGGCTCTGTAGCTATTTCTTCTACTGATAAAGCAGATCTCTTCGCTTAGACTTTCTCCTCCAATTCTACCTTAGACAATTCCGGTGCTGTTCCTCCATCACTTCCCCCCTCAGACTTCCTCATGACTGGCATTAAAATTTCTTCAGCTGATGTATTTTTTGCCATCACTGGCCTCAATATTAACAAGACATATGGACCTGATGGAGTCCCTCCTGTTGTCCTCAAAAACTGTGCTTCTGTGCTTACACCCTGCCTAGGTAAACTCTTTTGCCTTTGTCTCTCAACTTGTACCTTTCCTTCTTGCTGGAAGTTTGCTCTCATTTAGCCAGTCCCAAAGAAGGGTGACCATTCCCATCCCTCTAACTATCGTCCAATTGCTTTAACATCCTGTGTATCAAAAGTTTTCGAATCAGTTCTTAACAGAAAAATTTTAAAGCATCTTTCCTGTCACAACCTTCTTTCTGATCGTCAGTATGGGTTCCGTCAGGGATGCTCCACTGGCGATCTTCTCACCTACCTTTCAGACTCCTGGGCATCCTCCTTTCGGGACTTTGGCGAAAGCTTTGCCATTGCACTTGACATCTCAAAGGCTTTCGATCGAGTCTGGCATAAATCTTTGATTTCCAAACTGCCCTCTTACGGTTTCTATCTTTCTATCTGTGCCTTCATCTCTAGATTCCTTTCTGGTCGTTCTATAGCTGCTGTTGTAGACGGCCATCATTCTTCTAGACCTATCAACAGTGGTGTTCCTCAGGGCTCTGTCCTATCACCAACTCTCTTTCTTTTATTCATCAGTGACCTTCTAAGCTGTACATATAACCCTATCCACTCATATGCTGATGATTCCACCCTTCACCTTTCCATTCGATTTCCACAACGTCCATCTCAGCAGTTACTTCAGCAAACAAGGGATGAGGCTATGGCACACCTAATGTCTGACTTGGCTCATATCTCTGATTGGGATAAAAATAATCTTGTTATTTTTAATGCATCAAAAACTCAGTTCTTACACTTATCAACCCGACAAAATCTTCCTCAGGATTAACCACTAATGTTTAATAATGTCCAGCTCAGTCTTGCATCATCCTTGAACATGCTAGGGGTTTCATTCTCTCAGGATTTGTCTTGGAAAGAACATGTTACATCTCTTATGAAATCTGCTTCCAAGAGATTAGGTGTGCTGGGCCGACTCCGAACTTTCTTTACCCCTGCACAGTTGTTGACCTTGTACATGGGTTTTATTCGCCCATGTGTGGAGTACAACTCTCATGTGTGGGGAGGCTCCCCACATGCAGTTCTTCTCAATAGGGTGGAGTCAAAGGCTTTTCGTCTCATTAACTCTCCTCCTCTTACTGATTCCCTTCAACCATTGTCTCTTCGCCGCACTGTTGCTTCTTTATCTCTCTTCTGTCGCTACTTCAATGGTCACTGTTCCTCTGAACTGTCTGCTTGCATCCCTCCACCTCTACGACGGGCACGTAGTACCCGTCTAGCAACAAACTCTCATCCCTTTTCTGTCCAACTCTCTAATGCAAGAGTTAACCGTTACTCCCAGTCCTTCATTGATGCAAGTGGTCAACTCTGGAACTGTCTCCCTCTGTCTGTATTCCCTGCTTCTTATGATCTCCAATCTTTCAAACACAGTGTGTCCAGGCATCTCGAAATGATTGGATCTTGAATTTGGCTGTCTTTTGTATTGTTTTTACTTTTTCTTGGAAGGAACAGTATGTGGGCCCTGGCCTTTGGTTCCTTCTTCCTTGCATTTAAAAAAAAATAAAAAATCCCGAGCATTTTTGGAATTTTTTTTTATTGGCTCAAACCTTCGCTTTTGGTGAGAAACGTCAAAAATTCATAGTGAAATCGCGATCCTGTGCTTAAAAATGTTGATACAGGTGTCATGCAACCTTACGTTTTCCTTCTTTTTCAGGGTACCTGGCTAAACAAACTATGGAAGGGTTAACTGATTCAAGCCACGTTCAGTTACTTATTTATTTATGTATTTGGTACGAATTTATGTGTAGTAACGGACTATATTGGTTTTCACACATTTATATAGGCAATAGAAGCATTGTTCAGTCACCAAACACATCCACATATGGCACCTTCCTTTATGACATTACCACCTCATCACTTCTGTTTGTTTCTTGCTCTAGCTTCTTTATTTCTTTGTCGTCCACCTTAGGAATCACTTTCACCGTGAATTTCGTCATTGGAGAGACCGTGGGGCAACATACCTTTACTGGCCAGCATACTGCTAACAGGTGAATTGCCCAGTGTGGGGGGGGAGCGGGGGTTAGGTGGGGCCAGGCAGTATTCCCGCTTGACGGCAGGTAGAGGAAGGTCTCCCACATATGCCTACCAAAAATCACCCATGAAACTTGAAAATTGTGCAAATTATGACCCTTGCAGTTCCGCGACGTACCTGTACGTCGATGGGTGTAGCTGTGAGAAAACATCGTGATGTATCCATACGTCGATGGGATTCCTCGGATTAATGATCTCGTCCCACATCTTATTTGGTCTACCTCTCGTAACCCTGTCCCCAATATTAACACTTCTCACCTTCTGCACCCAATTATCATCCCTCATCCTCTCCACATACCCAAACCACCTCAATCTACCTCTCCTCATCACAACACCAATACACTCCAGTCCCATACTACCTCTCAACTCTTTTGAAAAGAGAAAGGCTTTCAGCCGTCTCTTTAAGGATTCAGCAGAAAAGAGTTGTCTCATGGACAGTGGCAATCTGTTATATAACCTATGGGCTCTCTACATAAAAGAATGATCAGAGAAAGATGACTGGTGATTGGCTCCTGGCTTGTCAAGATGCAAGGAATCATCTTCTCTACATGATATCACACCTAGGCATGCCAATGGGAATTTCAACAGTTCAGCAAGATACTTCGGTTCATGAAATTTATGAACCTCAAATGTAATAAGACACAGTTTAAATTCATTTCTAGCCTCGACTGGTAACCAATCCAGCTATTTTAGGAATGGGGCAGTCGAGGTTTTCGAGGGGGAGACCAAAGGTAAGCCTTGCTGCCCAGTTCAACACAGACTGAACTTTGTTAGTATGTTATTTGGAAGACCAATCCATGGTGAATTACAGTAATCAACACGAGACATGGCTACTGCGTGGACCACCGTTAAGAGGGAACATCTGTTCAGAAATTTTCTCACAGAGTACAGGTTTCTGATATGCAAGTTACACCCTCAGACATCTTGATTAATATGTTCTTTGTAATTTATTTTTGAATTAAAATAAACAGCCAGATTTTGAACGGAACTGATTGGATGAAGCTGTGACATACCAGTGTTCAAAGCCAGAGCATTAACAGTGTCGTCATCCCTTCTGTTTCCTCTGGTGACGATGGTCTCACTTTTACCATCATTCAGCATAAGTTTCCTCCTTGCCATCCAGATCTTAATATCAGACATTTGAGATTCAAGCTCAGTCTTGGTATTGTTAGTCTGTAACATCTTATAGAGCTGTCATCAGCATAAAAATGATAGGACATTTCGTGTGCATCAAGTAAAGATGATAAACTACTTGTTTTGATTTTAATAGAATTGGACCCACAATTGATCCTTGAGAGAGACTGAACAGAAGGGGATCAGAATCTGAGCTAGTGTAATCAGTAACTATTCTCTTGAGTTCTAACAGATACTATTTAAGGAGCAGAAGAGCACTGTAATGAATGCCATAAACATGCAGATCATCCAGCAGTTATGTATGATATGCTGTGTCATAAGCTGCAGGCAGATCCAGCAGAACTAGGAGAGAGGAAATCCCACAACAGGTGTTTGCCACCAGGTCACTATGAATCTTTGTTAATGCAGTTTTAGTTGAATGGTGTTTTCTGTATGCTGATTGAATGGCAGGAATAACTCTGTTATGTTCCAGTAGTGGTAAGAGTTGATCAGGTATGGCCCACTCAGTAATCTCGGATAAGAAAGACAGGTTAGAGACAGGACAATAATTTGTCATGCTTTCAGCATCAGGACCAGGTTTCTTGAGTGGAGGCTTCAGCAAGGCATGTTTCTCAGACTGCACAAAATTACTTTCTAAGAAGCATCTATTTATTATGTTCCAGATAATGTCTGCTGCGTGCTTGTACACATTAGGCAGTTGTGACGTTTTGTAGATCGAGTGGGCAAAATGTTACTTTCTCTGATGTAACATTTGTCTTTATTTACATCCAGTGGATGAAATGTTGAAAGTAAATGACCCCCCTGTGTGCTGTGATGGAAGTCAGTTGAGTACACTTCACCGGAAGAACAGTTGTCTAAATCATTTCTTAAACAAGATATCTTAGTTATAAAAAATGAAGCAAAATCAGAAGCCAATTTGGCATCAGAACAGAAGTTAGTTTAACAGTTACATTCCTCCAACCTTCCAGGTAAGGGTGAACGGAGTTTTGAGTGATGAGTTTTCCGTGAATATTAGTGTGCACCAGGGGTCGGTTTTCAGCCCCTTGTTGTTTATTATGGTACTTGAAGCTCTCTCACGTGACCAGAAATGGACTCTCATGGGAGATGTTGTATGCTGATGATTTGGTGCTGATTGCAGAGAATGAAAGGGAGGTGGAGGAAAGTTTTAGGAAGTGGAAAGATGGTATGGGGCACAAGGGCTTAGAAATAAATGCATATAAAACAAAACTAGTGGTATCTAGGTCTGGTGGCGGTACTGTCAAAGAAAGAAAGTGGCCATGTGTGATTTGCCACTAGGGTGTGGGAATCAGTTCCATCTTGTGCAGTGTCTGTGATAGGTGGGTACATAAAAGATGTAGTGGTATTAGAGGTAGACTGTGAGATAATACAGATTTCATGTGTGTGGTGTGTCGGGGAGAGTAGGTGGAGATTGTTAGGCGTGAAAGGATTGAACTTGCTGGTGAGTCTCTTGAATGTGTGGAAGAGTTTTATTATTTGGGAGACATGTTATGTGCTGGATTTGGGGCTGGAGCTAGCTCTGTGGCTAGAGTGAGGAGTGGCTGGAAGAAGTTCAGGGAGCTGTTACCTCTCCTGACATTGAGAGGGCTCTCCCTCCTGTGCTAAGGGGGCTTTGTATGCAGCATATGTTAGGAGTGTGATGCTGTATGGTAGTGAGACCTGGGCAGTAAAGGAAGAGGATATTCTCAGGTTTAAACGTACAGAAATGACAATGATTAGGTGGATGTGCAGTGCTTCCCTGCGTGCAAGGCCTTGGGGGACTGAGTTTACGATGGAAGAGTTGAGAGGTAGGATGGGACTGGAGTGTATTGGTGTTGTGATGAGGAGAGGTAGGCTGAGGTGGTTTGGACATGTGGAGAGGATGGGGGATGATAATTGAGTACAGAGGGTGAGAAGTGTTAATGTTGGGGGAGGGGTAGGCCGAGAAAGACATGGGACGAGGTCATTAAGTGTGACTTAAGGGTTAAGGGACTGAACAGGGAGGCTGCCAAAGATCAAGCAGCATGGAAAGCCACCATAAGGTGACCAAGGCCGAATCATGCAAGCATGCTGGAGCCTTCAAAAGCGAAATGAACGATGTGTTAGGAGTGTAATGCTGTATGGTAGTGAGACTTGGGCAGTAAAGGAAGAGGATATTTTCAGGGTCAAATGTACAGAAATGACAATGATTAGTTGAATGTGCAGTGAGTGTGAGGCCTGGGGGGGGCCAGGATTACAATGGAAGAGTTGAGGGGCAGGATGGGAATTGGTGTTGTGGTGAGGAGAGGTATATTTAGATGGTTTGGGCATGTGGAGAGGATGGGGGATGATAATTGGGAGTAGAAGGTGAGAAGTGTTAGTGTTATGGGTAGGGTTGCGAGAGGTAGACCAAAAATGTCTTGGGACGAGATCTTTGAATGTGACCTCAGGGATAAGGGACCGAATTGGGAGCTGACTAAGATTGAGTACCATGGAGAGCCTCCATTAGGTGACCCAGGCTGATGCATGCAAGCATGTTGGAGCCTTCAAAAATGAACAAACAAACCAAATTGTTCAAAACTTCTGACTTTTTTTTTTTTTTTAAACACCACCACATGAATCAACTTTGTTAATACCTTACTGTTTTGGACTTTTACAGCATGAAGAACTGTTCTTCTTGCAGAAACATAATGCAGACTAGTTAATTTGGTCATCTCAAGCTCCACTCACATTCTGCCTTTCTATGTTTTGTATGCAAAGAATTAGTGGATGGACCATACCACAGAGAATTATCACATACAGTGATTGTTTTTACGTACCTCAGGACAGTAATGTTCAAAAACTGACCTAAGCTCATTTTTATATACAAATATCAACCAAATCATCAGAGGAAAGCTTCGAAGTATCAGTGTAGTTTAAATGCTGATCATTTTCAAGACATAGTGAATGGCGGTCAGTTTCGTTTTCGTTTCGTTTTTGAAGGCTCCAACATGCTTGCATGTGTCGGCCTTGGTCACCTAATGGCGGCTCTCCACGCTGCTCGATCTCTGGCAGCCTCCCTGTTCAGTCCCTTAACCCTTAAGTCACATTTAATGACCTCGTCCCATGTCTTTCTCGGTCTACCCGTCCCAACCCCTCCCCCAATATTAACACTTCTCACCCTCTGCACCCAATTATCATCCCCCATCCTCTCCACATGTCCAAACCACCTCAGCCTACCTCTCCTCATCACAACACCAATACACTCCAGTCCCATCCTATCTCTCAACTCTTCTATCGTAAACCCAGCCCCCCCAGGCCTTGCACGCAGGGATGCACTGCACATCCACCTAATCATTGTCATTTCTGTACGTTTAAACCTGCGAATATCCTCTTCCTTTACTGCCCAGGTCT
>JAGKTI010006947.1:0-12622 GCA_018397915.1 Birgus latro | reverse complement strand
CCCACCCTAAACCCCCTGGGTGATTTGCTGTCCTCAGGCTTGCTTTGATGCTTGTTATTGTACTTGGTCATAGTCGGTAAGATAAAGGGGGTAAACATTCCAAAGGCCCAGCCCACTGCACAGTCCTAGGTCCAGGCAATGGATCTGGGACCCCTAGCCCACCAGCTTACTAGTGGCTGTGGTAGTGGCCTCGGGGCACCCTGCCAGGACAGCTGCAGGGACACCCTCCAAGCGCGCCTTGGCACTGCAACTGCCCCGCCATTATACACCCACTGATAGGGCAGCCTCCTGGGGCGCTACTTCCAGGTTCGGGCCCCTTTCTATTGAGCGGAAGCGGCAGCCTGGGAACCGCAATGCCCTGTACCCTCTAGCACAGGTTCGAGCCCCATCTCGCCCCGGACCCGTGATCTATGCCGGCGGAACCCCTGTCAAGCCTCCCCCCGAAAGTCCGCCACTAGGTAGCGGGGGCAAAGTTTTCTGGCCACATGCCCTTGCTGGCGTCAACCCCTGTAACGTAGTGGGGTACGTTGTGTGATATGTAAAGTGCCTGTGGTGTAGTGCATATGATAGTTAGAGGAAATGTTTGGGAGAGCATGCTGGTCTACTCTCCATGTTACTGTCACACTGAAAAGGTCAGCAAGGGGGGATGATTAGGTAGCTAGTGAAAGGAGCTCCAGCTCTCCCTATCACCAGCATTCCATTCCCCTCGGGAGTACTACCCTGTTCGGCCTGTGCTACAGCCTCCTCCTACAAGTTAGTTGTTTTTACGGGGTGGGGCACTAACCCACCACCAACCCTTTCAGTCGTCTCTTACGACAAGCAGGGATACTGGGGGAGAATTCTTGAAACCCCCTACCCCCAGAGCATCAGTGTTCTGTAATTTCTGAACTTGATGACCTTTTTATAGGAAGGGGATTGTAGGATATTAAAACTGAAAGTAATCAGAACCTGGTCAGAGATGATAAGGTCGACTGAGTCAACCTCCACATCAGATATGCACCTGCAACCAGCAGGTGACAAGATCAAGTTGAGGACATGTCGTTGAGATGCGAGTTGAATCACTCACACAATTTTGAAAAAATTATTCTGGTTGATCAGCTCAAGGAATTCTGAAGACAATGGTTTTAACTGCCGACTGTCAACCCAATAATTTAAATACTGCTAACAAGAAGTCCTCCAAATATAAGAGAGAACACTTTGAGAAACTGCCCAAACTCCTCCATAAAACTTCGGTCTGCGCCTGGATGACCTGATCGATAAACAGTTATATTTCTGATGGTTTTGTGATGGAAATTTATCAGAGCTTCCATAAATTCAAATGAAGATGGGATTAGTTCAGAGTCTATGAAAGAAACATTTGCAAGTGCTGCTAATTAGATGAGTGCTACACCTCCTCCCGGATAGTCAGTGGCAGGCCAGGAAATACTTATAATGTGTCTTAGGCAAAGCACTATGAATAATATTAATACAGTAATCTCTCTACTATTCGGACGCCCAGTATTCGGATGCATCACTATTCGGACATCGTGGGCTGTCCATCCCCCAAAATGCCCAAAAATTCGAAAAAATTCGGAAAAAAATCCGATTTGTTTAGACCGCGTCAGTTTGAATTTCCCGCGCGTGCCGATAGGCTGTTTTTTCACGCGTCGCGCCTGTCTGTCGGTCTCATTTCCTGCTCTGCTCCTGGCTCATAAACACGCTTTGAAAATGGCGGCCAAAGTGATTGGTTTTGTGGTGATACCCTACTCCTGCGGGGCTTGATGCTGCTCTTCACCTTCTTGATCATGTGTGTAATGATGGCCCCGCCACCTGAGAAGAGGAAGAAAGTGGTTCTGACTTTGGAGAAGGTGGACGCCGGTTGGCCGACATCACGGATCCTACGTGAATTCGTCCTCTCTCGCTCCACTTTGTTTGATATCAAGAAGTCCCGAGACAAACTACAGCAGTACACGGCTGATTTCGCTTCGAATACCAGATGAAACGTGGAGAGGTAGGTGATGTTTACTCCTAGGTATGCTGAGATTGAATAAATTCTCCAGGACATGTCACTAGACCACACGGGAATTTACTGTTATGTACAGTGCAGTGAAGTGATGTGATGCAAGGTATGCGGAAGAAAACGTTGTGGAAAGTGCTTGTGAGAAGTGCTGGTGAGTGTAAAGTGCATCAGAAGTGCTAAGGTGTCAGGTGCAAGGTCTTACCATCAGTCTGAGATGATCGAGCAGGTTATACATGAGGATGGCGGCATCATTCTCGTAAGTACCCTAACTTCATCAAAATTCCTTGTTTTGTTCTTTCCATATCAATAATCTCGTGCATAAACTGTGTGAAAGATGATTTCCATAATGATTTTCATGTCTAACCTGTTTTCAGCATGCTGTAAATGGGTTAAAAAATTACCCTAAATGTTAATCATAATTTCCTGCTTTCAATTTAATTTTTTCATGCATGGTTTTTAAGTGCACCAGCTATGAAAAAGGTGAATGCCTTTGATTGTGTGCAAGATGATTTCCATAATGATTTTCATGTCTAACCTGTTTTCAGCATGCTGTAAATGGGTTAAAAAATTACCCTAAATGTTAATCATAATTTCCTGCTTTCAGTTTAATTTTTTTTTGCATATTTTTTAAGTGCACCAGCTGTGAAAAAGGTGAATGCCTTTGATTTGTGTGCAAGATGATTACCATAAAGATTTTCATGTCTAACCTGTTTTCATCATGCTGTAAATGGGTTAAAAAATTTCCCTAAATGTTAATCATAATTTCCTGCTTTCAGTTTACTTTTTTCATGCATGGTTTTTAAGTGCACCAGCTATGAAAAAGGTGAATGCCTTTGATTTGTGTGCAGGATGATTACCATAAAGATTTTCATGTCTAACCTGTTTTCATCATGCTGTAAATGGGTTAAAAAATTACCCTAAATGTTAATCATAATTTCCTGCTTTCAATTTAATTTTTTCATGCATGGTTTTTAAGTGCACCAGCTATAAAAAAGGTGAATGCCTTTGATTTGTGTGCAAGATGATTACCATAAAGATTTTCATGTCTAACCTGTTTTCATCATGCTGTAAATGGGTTAAAAAATTACCCTAAATGTTAATAATAATTTCCTGCTTTCAGTTTAATTTTTTCATGCATGGTTTTTAAGTGCACCAGCTATGAAAAAGGTGAATGCCTTTGATTTGTGTGCAAGTTGATTACCATAAAGATTTTCATGTCTAGCCTGTTTTCCTTATGCTGTAAATGTGTAAAAAAATTACCCTAAATGTTAATCATAATTTCTTACTTTCAGTTTAATTTTTTCATGCATGGTATTTAAATGCACCAGCTATGAAAAAGATGAATGCCATTGATTTGTGTGAAAGATGATTACCATAAAGATTTTCATGTCTAACCTGTTTTCATCATGCTGTAAATGGGTTAAAAAATTACCATAAATGTTAATCATAATTTCCTGCTTTCAATTTAATTTTTTCATGCATGGTTTTTAAGTGCACCACTGTGAAAAAGGTGAATGCCAGTGAATTTCATGTCTGGTCATAACCTAACCTAACCATTTTTCTGGTAACAATTTACATCATTTACTGTATTTGATGCTTTGTATCCAATAATTTAGTGCATAAAATGTGAGAAAAGATGATTTCCATGTCCGATACTTACTTATACTATGGTGGCAAGTTCTGACCACCTATGCCTTACTCACCTCTAAATCATCATTTTTTGGTTAAAATTCAATTAATTTATGCTTTGTGTGCATTATTTATGTGAAAAGGGACCTAAATAAGTGCAATACATGTCTGGTAGGGAGGTAGGAAGGTAGTTTTCTGATTTAGGTTAGGTTAGGTTAGGGTCATGAATGACCGGTGCTGGAGCTTCAGGCCCAATATTCGGACAAAACCAGTGTCCGGACATGCCTTTGGCTCTATTACGTCGAATAGTGGAGGGATTACTGTATCAGACTCATACAACCAGGTTTCAGTCAAGCACAAATGCCAAGCTCGTGTTGATTTAGAGCTTCATTAGTGTAATCTGTCTTATTACGGATGGAACGAATTTTTAAAAGGCCCATCCTTAGCTGGTTCAAGAGGGACGTAGTCAGTTTTTTGAATGGTCAATGTTGGTGTTTTCAGTCAATTTATTCCTGTGAGAAATCATAAGTGGACAATCTCTACTAGGTGCAAAATGGGCAACCAACTGTGGATTAGTGTGCTTCTTGATATCTTAAGGAAGAGCAGTTGATGCATTTGGGAGAATTTCCATTATTAAAGTCCTTAAATTTAGGGGCTTCAGCACAAAAACTCACATGTAGGTTCATCATTTTTTCTAGAACACCTCTCTGATTTCTGAACCAAATCCTGACAGTGATGACACTGTGTAACCCAGAATCTGTCAAAAGTGCGGCATCTTGTAAGATCCACATAGATGTAGTTGCCCTGTTCTACGATGGAAGCTCTCACCTTTGGCGACATCTTCAAGACAGCGGTTTATTGTTATTCTTGGTTCTTGTGAAGTATATGTTGGGGGTTCAATCTTCGTCCACGAGCATCTTAATTTTACTGTTTTTTCTCAGAATGTTTGGGATGATGTCAGAGTCGCCCAAGGAAGAGGAATGGCTCATCACAGTCATTTTTGGGAGGATTTTCATTGGCTTTTGATACACCAAAAGTGCTGTCAGACCCAAATTGATTATTCAGTACCCCAACCATTTCACCTTTGGCCTTGGCTGATGGAAACTTCATTACTAGCCCACCAGCCTTGGTCTTAATATTGGGGGAGGGGTTGTAAGGGGTAGTCCGAGGAAGACGTGGGACAAGGTCATTAAGTGTGACCTCAGGGTTAAGGGACTGAACAGGGAGGCTGCCATAGATCGAGCAGCATGGAGAGCCGCCATTAGGTGGCCAAGTCCGACGTATGCAAGCATGATGGAGCCTTCAAAAACGAAACAAAACAATATATATACATGTATACTGTATATAAGTGTATATATAGTAATCTCTCTACTATCCGGATGACCACTATCTGGTTACCTCACTATTCGGACATTGTGGGCTGATGGCCGCCCCCCCCCCCAAAAAAAAAAAAAAAAAAATCTGACCGCGTCAGTTTGAATTTCCCGTGCGCGCCGACTAGCTCCCTTCCCGCCTTATCCCCTTCCTCCTAGTTCTGTCTCAACTCCTGCGAACAGTGGACGGCTGTCCGATCGTTTGGGGTATTTTCGTTCTTGTTTAACTAATCAAAAGTCACAGTGCCAACGATTAAGTGTAGTTAAACACTGGTTTACTGGACATCCTTCAAGAGTAATTATGACCACTGTAAAAACCTTAGAGGTGGGGGTAAACAAGGAATAAACAACAATCATGGACATGTAAGTAAACATTGTCAACTGCTAAATATTTTCCATAATCACTTCTAAATCCTCATTCTCTGGTTATATTTTATTTACTTCATGCTTGAGTGCACAGGCTGTGAAAGAGGTGATTTTCTCAGTGATTACCATGTCTCTTACATATGTTCACTATCTAGTCAACTAGTGAACATTTTTGCCCTACACACCTCTAAATCATAATTTTTCTGGTTACATTTTATTTACTTCATGTTTTGTGTCCCATATTTGAGTGCATAGGCTGTGAAAAGGTGATTTTCTCAGTAATAATCATGTCTCTTCCTTACGTTCATTATGAAGTCAGCTGGCGAACACCCCTGCCGTACTTACCTCAAAATCATCGTTTTGGGGTTAAAATTCGATTAATTCATGCTTTGTGCCAATTATTTGTGTGAATGGGGTCTTAAATAAGTGCTATGCATGTCCGGTAGGGAGGTAGGTCGGTGGTTTTCTGATTTAGGTTAGGTTAGGTTAGGGTCAAGAATGACCGGTGCTGTCGGTGAACCGTGAACACCTTTGCCATACCTAACTCTTTTTCTGGTAACAATTTATTTATCTGATGCTTTGTATCCCATAGTTTAGTGCATAAGATGTGAGAAATGATGATTTCATAGTGATTGCCATGTCCGATACTTATTTACACTAAGCTGCCAACTCATGAACATCTATGCCCTACTTACCTCAAAATCATCATTCTGGGGTTAAAATTCAATGAACTCATGCTTTGTGTCCATTGCTTAATGCATATGGTGTGAGAAAGGGTGATTTTCATAGTGATTTCCATATCTGATACTTCCACTTGTTGGCATGTTGTGAGCACCTATGCCTTACTCATCTCTAAATCATCATTTTTTGGTTAAAATTCAGTTAATTCATGCTTTGTGTGCGTTATTTATGTGAAAGGGGACTTAAATAAGTGCTATGCATGTCCGGTAGGGAGGTAGGTATGTTAGGGTCATGAATGACCATTGCTGGAGCTTCAGGGCCACTATCCGGACAAGACCACTGTCTGGTCATGCCTTTGACTCTGTTACATTGGATAGTAGACAGATTACTGTATTTTACATTTTTATGCATTGAATTTCATTTTCCACATCCGGCTCCAGTTATGTATCCTATCCAGATCTTCCTGCAGGATTTTACAGTCCCCTTGAACCTCTACCTTCCTCAAGATCTTTGCATCATCAGCAAACAGACTTGCATAACTGTTCACTCCATCTACCATATCATTTACATAAATCAGGAACATTACTGGCACCAACACCGAGTCCTGTGGGACACCACTTGTTACTTCTCGCCATCCAGATGTCCTGTCCTTTATTATTGTCCTCATTTGTCTGTCTCTCAAAAAATCTCTCATCCATTCCAGGAGGTTACCCTTCAGTCCTCCTATATGCTCTAATTTCCACATTAGTCTCTTATGGGGTACCTTGTCAAAGACCTTCTCCAAATCTAAATACACACAATCCACCCAACCGTCTCTCTCCTGTAGCACATCAATCGCTCTTGAGTAAAAGCTCAACAAGTTGGAAACACATGACCTTCCACTTCTGAATCGAAACTGACTTTCAGTCAAAATATTCATATCTTTTCATCTCTTCCAGATATTTTATCCACCTATCTTTCAGAATCCTCTCGCCCAGTTTTGCAACCATGCTGGTTAGGGACACTGGTCTGTAGTTCAGACGTTCTTCCTTGTTTCCTCCCTTGTAAATTAGTACCACTTTTGCTCTCTTCCATTCCCGAGGCACGTTCCCTTCTTCCAAAGAACACACAATTAAACTGTGAATCTTATCCGCCAGTTGCTCTCTGCATTCTTTCAGTACCCAATTTGAAATTCCATCTGGTCCTGGGGCTTTCCTTACATCTTGAGTTTCCAGTAATTTATACACTTACCGCACTTCCACTTTTATATCTTTTATCACTACATTCCTAGTCACTCCCTCCCCCTCCACAAGCTCCCCTCCATTAGTAAAAACCGATTGGCAACGTTTGTTCATTATTTCAGCTTGCATTGCCGCATCATTATAGACCCCTTCTTCTACTTTCAGTTTGGTGATTCCATCCTTTTGTTTCAGTTTGCCATTAACAGATCTATAAAACAATTTGGGTTCATCCTTACATTTGTCGATTATACCTTTTTCAAAGTTCCTTTCTTCCTCTCTATGAATTCTTGTATATTCATTTCGAGTTCTTTTATATTCTTCCTTTGTTCTATTAGTACCTCTCTTTCTCCATTTGTTCTATGCCATGTCCCTCTCTTTTTTCGCTATCATACACCATCTGTTAAACCACTCCTTTTTCCTGTTTTCTTTCCCACTTACTCTTGGAACATATTTTTCCACTCCTGAAATATAGATGTCTAGAAAGATATCCCACTTCCTCTGAATCTCTTTTGTTTCTCTGAATTTTCTCCAATCTGCATTTTCAAAAATTTTTCTCAATTCTGTAAAGTTTGCTTTCTCAAAGTTGTATCTTCCCTGCCTATGAAGCTCGTCTCTTGGCACCACGTTCCCTATTATCATCTGGAACTCAGTGACCACGTGATCACTTTTTCCTATAGGACACAGATATTTCAAGGATTCAATTACGTCAGGTTCTTTGGTTAGCAGTAAATCTAATCTTGCTGGTGTGTCATCACCTCGGAATCGTGTCTCTTCGTTGACCCACTGTGTCATTACATTATTCATCACAGTGTTTAACAATATAGTGCCCCACGAATCTTCGTCACCTCCTGAGTCCCATTCCTCCCAGTTCACCTCTTTACAATTAAAATCACCCATTAGAATTATATTGTTGCTTTTCTCAGTCAGTTTCTGTAGATAACTAACCATGTCTGACAACATCTGGTATTCATCATAAATCCATGCTCTTGTCTTAGGTGGAACATATACTACTGCTATATCTCTCTTACGTTCTCTCCAGTTTCTAATTTCATGTTTATCACTTCGGCCCTACCCTCTCCCATTTCCACAGAATCTACACTTAAGTTGTTCTTCACTGCTATCATCACTCCTCCTCCCATTTTATCTTTTCTGTCTCTTCTCCACAATTTGTATTTGCCTTTCCCATATGGATATCAATATTCTCCCTTAACTTGGTCTCTACAAACCACATAACATCAGGTTGATGTACCCTCAAGAAATCGTTGATTTCTAACATTGCCGATATTAATCCATCAACATTAGTGTATGCCACTTTCAAACTTTTTTCATTATTACTTATACCCTCTTTTCTCCTCTCCGTCGGTACCACTTCCTCAATTTCTGGTCCATTACTCTCCAATAAACACTGTCTTCTCCTCCTTCGTTCTCTGTTCGTTTTTTGCCTTAGGTTCCTTTACTAACTCCTTTATTTTAGCTCTTCCTCATTTGCATCTCTCCTTAACCAGACATTTTCGAACCCCTCTTTGTCTGCTAATTTCTATGTCGCATTCATGATTTAATTTACTATTGCCTGGGACTTAAACTTCACCTTCGTTGGCCTCGCTTTCCTTCCTCGTACTTACCTAACCTAAACACTTCTTCAGTCTCTTCTTGGGCTTCATTGTTACCCTCCATGACTACTGATCTTATTTCTTTAACTTTACTCAATTCTTCTCTTTCTCTTTCAGATCTTATTGTGTTACACTTTTCTTTTACCCCACTGCGGGTAAATATGGCTTCATCGTTGTATAAAATGTACTTGCACAACTGAGGATGATCTGCTAGCCAAGTACAGCAATCAAGTCGTTGAGCAGAATCCCTGAGTTTTAGATGCTAACCTTGTTGTATGTGAGATGGGTACAGACCTTCCCGCTTTAATGTCCTCCATACCTTCGCTTGAGGAACACTAAGTCGGGATGAAATTCTTCTTGTACTGTATGCTAGGGCTGTGATGTACCATTCCTACTATGCGTCGTACTTAAACTTGCCTCTCCATGTAGACGTGGTAAAAAAACTTTTGCATCTGGGCTCCTGTTTGGATATTTCCATCTGTATTCTCTTGCAGATGCCTCAGCTTTGCCATTGCAGAACCCATAGATAAAAATCATATCTGCATACTCCACGTTTGTAAAAGTGAATGGCATTGTATCGAAATGTGGGTGAAACCTTCCTTGTAATAAATAGGCCTTCCACACTCGCCAGCTCTTGGCGGGAACTGTCAGTCTGAGCTCTGAGTATCACTGGTACTGCATCTTTGCCATGTTTACTCTTTCAATAGTAGCTTTATTTGTTACTTTAAAGTGACATACTTTTCTATGTAGAACAGTTACTTACCTGATGACTAATGAAAGAATAGTTTCATTCAGAACGAGAAAAACGTGCAAAATTTAAAAGAAAATTGAGTAACTTGGCAACACAGCAAGACTGCCTCCAGCCTGGCCACCTCCTATTCACATCTGTCAGATTTGAAAATTTCACCACTTGTATACCATTACATTAAACACCTATACTTATAGAGTATTTTATGCTTAGAATTGCGAAAGCGCGCATTTCCCAGACTTTCCAGAGAAACTCGTGAATCACCCTGTATACAGTATATATGGAGCCTATGTGGTGCAGTGGCAGAGTGTGCATCTCACGCTGGCGTGTGTGGTTTCGCCTCCCGCAAGGTTGTAAAAACTTTGGTGGACACATGGGGTGCTGTGGTTGAACCAGTGTCGCATACTAGTATGCTTGCACCCAGTCGGCTTAAGGTGGGCCGATTACACTTGGTTCACAGACTACACACACACATCCAAAACCATTACAACACAACAGTTACACTTACAAGCATTTCTTACCCAACATACAGTCTCTACCAGACAGCCTAAGCCACTGGGTAGAGATACATGGCTGTATTGTCCCTGCTTCGGTAGGGAGAGGCCGGTCCTGCAGTGGATCTCAGTGGCTAATGACTTTGACGATATATATACATACATATATATATACTGTATATATCATCATCATCATCCAGACCTTTTCCACCCTAGGGCAGGGTGAGGAGTAGCAATGTCCAAACAGCCCAAATTTGCCCAATCCAATGGGCCATGTTTCCATTCACTCATCATTCAAGCCCCTGACATCCTGGCTCTATTGGATACGCCAAAAACATTCACCACGTTCTGTAGCTTCACATAAACATATCCGATAGAGTCAATCCGGACGTTGCCACTTTAAAATGGGGTGCCAAATCCGTGATCATGCACCTTTCCTCACAACATCCAGCCAGCCAGCTCGATCTCTTGTCAGTTCCCTAGCCTCACTGACTTCCAAACCTCTCTTCCTCACACACTTATCCACCATATCTCTCCACTTTCTCGTTGGCCTACCTCGCCTCCTCCATCCTTCAAATTCGCTCAGATATACCATTTTTTACCAGTCTATTGTTATTCATTCTTTCTGCATGACCATATCATCTCTGTACACTTTCTTCAATTCTGGTGTCCACAGACTTCCTCACTCCACATCTTCCTCAAATCACATTATTTTATATCCTAGCCACCCTCTGTACTCCACATATGTTCCTCAGCAGTCTCATCTCCACTGCTCTAACTTTTGACTTTTCATTTTCATGCAACACCATAGTCTCACATCTATATGTTAAAGTTGGCACTAATACTCTTTCATGTAAGCCTTGTGCAGCTGCAACACTCAAGCCTGTGTTTCTTATCAAGGCCTTCATTGCACCAGCTATTTTTCTTCCTTGTGTCACTCTACTTTCTACTTTTTTTTGCACATTTTCCTCTCCTTTCCATCACCGTATCCATTTATTTGAAGTCTCTCTCCAATTCCAGTCTTTCCCTATTCACTGTAACATTGCACTGGGAGTCACCTTCTCTCTCAGCAACCATCACTTTACTCTTTTCTACATTTACTCTCAAGGCACGACACAGACATCAGTAAAACTCTGCACTAGACTACCAAGTTCTTGTCCGGTATTTGCAAGTAATACTGCATCATCAGCATACAACAAATTTGAGATATTCCATCCATCACCATTTGTTACCAATACCATCCCCCTCTCCATTACTTGTGTTTTTACTTCTCTCATCACCCCATCCATATATATATATTGAACAACCATGGGGACATCACACAACCTTGTCGCATGCCCACAACGGTCTTCAGCCATTCACTTAGATGCCCATTAACCCTTACGCATGCTTCACTACCATCATAAAAACTCTTGATGGCACCTCGCAGCTTACCATCTACACCTTACATAAGCAAATCTTTCCACAATCCTTCTCTATCCACTTTGTCAAATGCTATTTCCAGATTCATGAATGCCATAAACACCTTATGGTCCTTCTCACAAGCCTTCTCTGCTATCTGTCTCACACATCCTCAGCCACTCCTATAGCCACCCCGTTCATCAGTCGCCAGGATTTAGGTATCTCTCTTACTTTCTCTATAATAATTCAGTAGAGTCGCGATTTAAGACCAAACGAGAGAATGATTTTACAATAACACGGGCATTAAGTTTCTCCCACAATTACTTAATAGCAAGTAATACCACTCAATTACACGAGAAACTGTGGAAAATGGGTGCATTTAGTTATTGGATTTCCAGATGACTGCATTTGTTTACAAGTCTTGTGTTATGTTTTTGTTGGTCGCTGATTGTTTCCTCGACCCGTCCCGGCCCACGTGACCCATGTCCCATACCACCTGCCAGCCCACAGCTTGGTTCAGTGTTCTGTGGATCTTGGCTGTGATGATAAGCATTTATTTGCATACAGTAATCCCTCCACTATTCGACACAATAGAGCCAAAGGCATGTCCGGACAGTGGTCTTGTCCGAATATTGGGCCTGAAGCTCCAGCACTGGTCATTCATGACCCTAACCTAACCTAACCTAAATCAGAAAACTACCTTCCTACCTCCCTACCGGACATGTATAGCACTTATTTAGGTCCCTTTTCACATAAAAAATGCACACAAAGCTTGAATTAATTGAATTTTAACCAAAAAATGATGATTTAGAGGTGAGTGAGGCATAAGTGGTCAGAGCTTGCCAGCATAGTATAAGTAAGTATCGGACATGGAAATCATCTTTTCTCACATTTTATGGACTAAATTATTGGATACAAAGCATCAAATGCAGTAAATGATATAAATTGTTACCAGAAAAATGGTTAGGTTAGGTTAGGTTAGGTTAGGTTATGACCGGACATGAAATTCACTGGCATTCACCTTTTTCATAGCTGGTGCACTTAAAAACCATGCATGAAAAAATTAAATTGAAAGCAGGAAATTATGATTAACATTTAGGG
>JAGKTI010006946.1:0-38698 GCA_018397915.1 Birgus latro | reverse complement strand
CCTCCTGACCAGAAAATAATCTATCTGACTACTATTTCCCCCGGACTCGTACGTAATCAACAGGCTGATTCTTTTCCTAAAATGTGTGTTGCACACAATCATGTCCATAGCCTCCCCAAACTCGAGTATTCTTTCCCCTTCCGCATTCCTCACACCATATGCACATCCTCCATGGACTCCTTCATAACCTTGAGCTACTTCACCAACATGACCATTTAAATCCCCTCCCAGAACCACTACCTCATCATCACCCATACCACTTACTACACGTATTAAATCATCCCAAAATCTATCCTTCTCTGCGTCATCCAATTCTACCTGCGGAGCATATGCTGAAATAACAGAGGAATCAGTTGGAGGTTTTAGGAAGGGAAGAGGTTGTGTAGATCAGATATTCATTTTTAGATCTTAAGTGGAAAAGTTTCTAGAGAAGGGAAAGAAGTTGTATGCAGCCTTCATGGATCTGGAAAAAGCATATGACAGGGTGGATAGACAAGGAATGTGGAAAGTATTAAGAATTTAAGGGGTAGATGGGAAGTTGTTGAAGGCCGTGAAGAGTATGTATGAGAGTGCTAAGGCTGGAGTGTGTGTGGATGGTGAAGAAAGTGAATTTTTCCATTTGAAGGTTGAATTGAAACAAGGATGTGTCATATCTCCGTGGTTGTTCAATCTGTATATGAATGGGGTTATAAAAGAGATAGGTAAAGCAATGGATGTTGGAGTGGCCCTAGCGAGAGAGGGCAGTGTTTGGAAACTCCCTGTACTGTTGTTTGCAGATGATACTGTGTTGTTAAGTGAAGATGAAGGGAAGCTGCAAGGCTTGGTAGATGAATCTGGCAGAGTGTGTAAGAAACAGAATCTAAATGTGAATGTAGGGAAGAGTAAAGTGATGGTCTTTGAGAGAAGTGAAGTCAATGAATGTACAGTGAGATTGGATGGGGAGGATATGGAGAACGTGAATTCATTTAAGTACTTGGGTAGTATGATGAGTAAGGATGGAAGTTTAGAGGAACAAGTGCTTGAAAGGGTGCAGCAGGGAAGAAAGGTTGCTGGTTCCTTTAAAGCAGTGATAAGAAACTGGGAAGTGAACATGGAAGTGAAAAAGCTGCTACATGACAGTATTGTGATACCAACTCTAAGGGAGTGAAGCTTGGACCCTGTTGGAAGAAGTCAAGAGTGAGAGCAGTGGAAATGTGTTATATGAGAGGAGCTGTGGAGTCACATGGAGAGACAGACTGACAAATGAGGAAGTGAAGGAGCGTTGTGGTGTGGATGTGGATGTGATAGGAAGCATTAGGAAAAACACATTAAGGTGGTTTGGCCATGTATTTACCTAATTGTATTTACCTAACTGTGATATACAGGAAATGAGCTACGCTCAAGGGGTCCCGTCTCTGTTTCTCAATGAGTCAAATTTTGCCTTAAACTCATTTAAGTTTTTAGACTGGACGATCTCTTTGTCCAGGCTATTCCACAGGTCTATGCATCTATAAGGAAAACTATATTTCTTGATGTCCTTGAAGCAGCTTGGCTTCTTTAGTTTCATTCCGTGTCCTCTTGTTGCTCTCTCATCCCACACAAACAGATTTTCTGTCAATTTTTTCTACTCCTATCATGGTCCTGAACACTGCAATCATGTCGCCCCTCTCTACCCTTTCCTCTAAGGATGGCAAATCCAGCCTTTCCAGCCTCTCACTGTATGATAGATCTGCCAGACTGGGGACCATCTTGGTTGCTGTTCTTTGTATTCTCTCAGTCTTGGTTATATCTTTCTTTTTGTGTGGGACCACACTACTGCTGCGTATTCTAACCTGGGCCGGATCATGGCTACTATCAATTTTTTCATCATCTCCTCATCCATGTACTGAAATGCTACTCTTATATTGGTCAAGAGTTTATATGTCTCTCTCACTATCTTATTTATGTGTTTTTCAGGTGACAAACTATCCTGGACCAGCACTCCCAAATCTTTCTCTTCTCTCGCTTTTCTAATTGGTTCGTTACCCATCAGATAATTCAATGATGGCCTCTTGGTACTTTTACCCATTTCTAATATTTTACATTTTTTTGCGTTGAATTTCATTTCCCACATCCGACTCCAATCATGTATCCTATCCAGATCCTCCTGTAGCATTTTACAGTCTCTTCAACCTCTACCTTTCTCAAGATCTTTGCATCATCAGCAAACAGGCTTACGTAGCTGTTCACTCCATCTACAATATCATTTACGTAAATCAAGAACATTACTGGTGCCAACACCGAGCCCTGTGGGACACCACTTGTTACTTCCCTCCATCCAGATGTCCTATCCTTTATTACTGTCCTCATTTGTCTGTCACTCAAAAAGTCTCTCATCCATTCCAGGAGTCTTCCCTTCAGTCCTCCTATATGCTCTAATTTCCATAACAGTCTCTTGTGGGGCACCTTGTTGAAGGCCTTCTCCAGATCTAAGTACACACAATCCACCCAACCGTCTCTCTCCTGCAGCACGTCAATCGCCCTTGAGTAAAAGCTCAACAAGTTGGAAACACATGACCTTCCACTTCTGAATCCACATGTGGTGAGGATGGAGAGTGAGAGACTGACAAGGAGAGTGTATGTGAGGTGGAGGGTGGGAGAGGGAGGGGGAGGCCAAGGATGAGATGAAGGGATGGAGTGGAGAGGTATATGAGAGAGGGGTGTGTGAGCTGGGAGCAGGGCAGTGAAATGGCGGAGGACTGAACGACATGGAGGCGATTTGTTTGTGGCCACCTCTTAGGGGATGAAGGCGTCTAGCAGCAGATAGATAGACAGAATAAACAACATGTCTACATTTATTGATTTGGAACTAATAAACATTCACAACAACAATATAATGGCTTTCATTGAGAAATATAGGAAAAATAAGCATTGTTCCATTGTGCGAGCACAGCGAGTTTGGTCACATTGGTCACATATGAGTTGCTAAGGTTCTTGTTTCAGCAAAAATATCATTTTTTCTACTTGCATAGTACTGTTCCAATGACATTTGACCATTTTTCACTTTATGTAAATGTATTCAGCTAATTACATTCATTACGATGATATTTAGTGTAATGATAGCTAATATTTGCATACTCAGCGCACTCGCTTGACTCTTCTTTCAACATACATAACATTTTTTATACTTGCATAATATTGTTTTGATGACATTACACCATTTTTCACCCTATGTAAATGTTTTCACCTATTTCCATTACTTACGATGATATTTAGCGTATTGGTAGCGCATATTCACATATGAAGCTTACTCGCTACCACTCGTGTTTCAACTTAGATTGCATTTCTCCACTTCCAATATACTTTTCCACTAGAATAACACATGTTTCCATTTTATACTACTATTTACATATTTACTGGGTTTATTATTACACTGAGCATCTGAAAATCGCACCTTTACCTTCTGATCGCACTCGCTAGGAATGTTTCAACTTAGATTCTGTTTCTCCACTTACATAATACTTTCCACTAACATTACACCTGTTTCCACTTTATACAACCATTTACATGTTTACAGGCCTTATTATTTACACCGAGCATCAGAATGTCGCATATTTACATGAGATAGAGCGTCATATCGCAATCACACCATATAAAAAATTAATCAAGGTGTGATATTCCCTAAAGCAGGGGTGAATACACAGACCCATGTCACACTCCACACACTCATATCTGGTGTCTTTCTCTGAGTGCTGGGTTTCACTCTGGAATTCCCGCACACATGACACCTCCGTTGGGCCTAGGTCTGTTCGGCTGGGGAGGGATAGGGGTGGGAAAGTGGTGCACTGTAATTCTCAGGGGAGTTTGTGCGGAAGAGGTGGTGCAGGGGAGGTGTGTGGGTTTCTCAACAGCATACTGGACAATAATCTCCTGGGCAAGCTCCCTCACAAACCCTTCAAAGGTCTCCTGAACTCCTTTTGTCATGGCGTGCAGGTGGTGGCAGTTCAGGGCCGTAATGTCGAACAGATGAAAGAAGAGCTTCCTGTACCACTTCTTCATGGTCCTGGCACATTCCACACTCGAAATCATGAAGTCAGACTGGTCCACCTGCCTCATGTTGATGTTGTAATCAAGAACACACCATGGTTTCCAGATGTGGTGCCTCCTCTCGCTGTGGTAATCCACGGAGTCTGTGCGGTGCATCAAGGGCGGTGAACCGTGGACAAGAGGCAGGCTTCTCTGTTGTGATTCCACATTGTTGCAAGGATGTTGTTTGCCTTGAAGAAGACCACCTCATTCTTGTCCATTTCTGCCCAACCTTGACCATGCGACAACGGTTCACCTTGATGGTTCCACATACTCCCGTGTCAAGCAGGTGTAGATAACGAGCAAGAAGGGGGCTAGTATACCAGTTATCCAGGTACAGGACATGACCACGATGAAGGTACTCTTCTATCATAGTCTTTACCACAGCCCCAGAGAGTCCAATACTCCGATCTTCTATTATGTCTGTCTATACACCGGTGTACAAGATTATGTCTTACACATAACCAGTCCTACAGTCACACGTAACAAAGATCTTGAAACTAAAACAGTGCCTTTTACTGGGTATGTATTGTCGAAAAGAAATATTGCCTCTCCACAACGCAAGACTCTCGTCTATGACAAGGTCTCTATATGGATAAAATGAAAAGTGGAACGTTTCCTGTAGGTTATCAAATACCACCCTATATCTCCTCATTTCATCTGCGTTACTTTCATTTGAATGATCATCAGCACTGTAAAAGTGGAGGGGGCTGAGAATTTGCTGAAAACGATTACAGCTCATTACCCTGCCTAAGAAAGGTGTGGTTATGACAGGGTCCGTGGTCAAGTAGGGTGGAATTTGTCTTTTCTGTACAATACCCATCAAAAGAACCAAGACTAAAAATACAAAAATCTCTGCTAGGGAGACAGGGTAATCGTAAGTAAGGGAATGCCTGCTCCTCGTGCCCAGTCGTTCACTCTCATGGCGCTGGCTGCTTGCAAAGATGTAAGTTTGCTCAATAATGTGTCCCACAAAATCCTCCCCAAAGAACAGGTGGAAAAAATCCAGCCTGGTGGAGCCTGGGTTGATTCCTGGAGCAGTGCAGCCAGCGCGCCACTCCTCAGGGAAGGGGTGAATGATGGGAGTGAAATCACTCCCATCTTCCCAGTTCCACCTCGCATTTGCGTTGCCCCCATCGTCACCCTCACCAGGGTGAGGAGGAGATGCTGGTGGGGGAGGTTGGGGAGGAGGAGTGCGGTGGGCTTACCCACTCATGCTCCTTTTCCCTCTGCCTTTACCCTTACCCTTTCCCTTCCCCTTACAGCCTTGTGGAACATCAGGGGGCTGTGGGGAGGAAGTTCGGGAATATTGGGGAGCATAAGACATGCAGGGGAGGGGCTCCTCCTTGCCTCCCCACTCCCTCACTGCACCACGAGTACCACCACGCTCCCTCACCACCCCACGTGATCCACTCCGCTCCCTCACACCACCACGTGAGTGCGATGACTCACTCTCGCCACTCTCCCTTTCCATAGTCATTCCCGCCAACACACTTTCAATTTCACTTTCCACTCCCTCCATGTCACTTCCGCCCTCCCCAAACAAAACACTATGCCCATACTTGATTTCCCGACGTGCTGTCCGCTCGGGGTCGCGATGAGTGATATGTTCACGGCCGTACCACGTGGCGGCATGTCCCACGGCTCTGTCCTCGTCCTCGTCCTTGTCCTCACTTTCGGCCTCCACTTCTCATAGGGGCTGGAGAGAGGTGGATGCACATTGTTTTGGTGCAGGCTGGCCCTCTCTAGCAGCCTGATATGTCACGTAGCGTTGCTTCCTTGGGGACGGGACCTACTCATCACTGCTGCTATTCTCCTCCTCTGGCTGCACATAATCTTTATCAGCGACATCGTCATTCAGTGGGGAGTTGCTGTTGCCTGTGAAGGCGTCCAGAGTGGCTTGTATTTCTTCCTCAGAGAGAGACCTCGGTGTGCCGTGTCTGACTTGGGTCACTGCTAACAGGTGAGTGAACGAGGCGAGGCCGCACGTGGGTCGTGCGGGGTCGCCGAGTGTCCCTGCCTGGTGGCAGGTAGGGGAAGGTCTCCCGCACCTACATACCAAAAATCAAGTGCAAGATTTGAAAATTGTGCAAATTATGATCCTTGCAATTGCGCAACGTACAGGTACGTCGATGGGTGTCATCGTGACAAAACGTTGCAACGTACCCGTACTTCAACGGGACGCCTTGCGTTAACTGGCAGTTATATCTCAAGCTAACCTCATACTTTACACTCATGGCCACATTACTAATACACAAATATAAAATACTAAGATATGTAAAAAGTATATAACTATGAACATGCTGCAGCAAGAACTTACTGCATTATAATATTGACAGCAAAACAAAAAAGTTAACAATGGCCATCCCAGGCCTCAAGCGTCGGGTGCTTGAGTGTGTGCGTGTCTGTGTCTGCATGTTTGGGTGTGTGTGTATATCTGCGTGTTTGGGTGTGTCTATGTCTGGGTGTTTGGGTGTATCTGTCTGCATATGTGTGTGTGTGTGTGTGTGTGTGTTTGTGTGTGTGTGTGTGTGAGTGTGTGTGTGTGTGTAACTCACCGGGTCGGTCAGGATCACTTGATGGTCGTGATCGTCAGCTTTTACCCTCCCGGAAGGGAGCTGAGAGCTCATATAGTGTGTGTGTGTGTGTGTGTGTGTGTGTGTGTGTGTGTGTGTGTATTTGCCTATTTGTGGTATACAGGAATTGAGCTAAACACATGTTGTCCTGTCTCTATATCTACATCTATCAAGTCTAGTTTTAAACACACGAATGCTTTTTGCCTGCACCACCTCTTCGTCTAAGTCATTCCAAATACCTATGCTTCTCTTCGTGAAACTGAACCTTTTAAAATCATTAAGACATCTACTTTCCCTCAACTTGAAGTCATGACTTCTTGTTCTTCCACCAGCCAACAAAAAAAGATCCTCTCTATCCACTCTTTCCAGTTCTCTTACATTTTTAAACATTGTGATCAAGTCACCTCTTTCCCTTCTCTCACACAGTGTTGATAACTTCAGTTTTTCCAGTCTCTCCTCATAAGTCAGTTTCCTTAAGCACGGTATCATCCTTGTTGCCATCCGTTCAACCCTCTCTATCTTATCAATATGTGTCTTCATATGGTGACCATACCAAAGCCGCATACTCTAGTCTTGGTCTTATCATGGTCACTATCAACTTCCTCAGCATTTCCTCGTTCATATAATTAAAAGCCATTCTCATGTTGGTCAGTAATCTATAAGTGCATCCAATGATTCTGTTTATGTGCATTTCTGGCGACAAACCTGAATAATCACTCCCAATTCCTTCTCATCTTTTCTTTTACTAATTATCCCATTGCCCATTTTACATGTCCAGTGCAGTCTTTTTTTTACTTATTCCCATTTCTAACACATGACACTTCTTGGCACTGAAATCCATTTTCCAAGTCTGGCTCCAGCTGTGGAGTTTGTCCAAGTCCTCATCCAAATTTTTACAACTATCAATAAATTTAATATGTTTCATGATTTTAGCATCATCTGCAAACATACACATAACATACACATGTAACTATTCAGACTTTCTGGCAAATCATTTATATATATCAGAAACATTATTGGGGCTTATTGGGGCTAAGACTGAGCCCTGGGGTACTCCACTAGTCACATTTCTCCACCATGAAACCTTGTCTATTATAACTGTTCTCATCTGCCTTCCTATCAGATAATCTCCCATCTACTTTAACAGTTTCCCATGCACCCCTCCAAAGGTCTTAACTTCCACAGCAGTCTCTTATAGGGCACCCTGTCAAATGCTTTCTTGAGATCAAGATAGACACAATCTGCCCATCCCTCTCTCTCCTGCATGACATCTATTATCCTACTGTAGAAACTTAATAGGTTAATAACACATGATCTTCCTTCCCTAAAATCAAATTGTCTTGGTATTATCACTTCATTTTCTTCTAAATACTTTATCCACCTTATTGTAATAATTTTCTCACAGATTTTACAAACAACACTAGCAAGTGATACAGATCTATAACTGAGTGGATCTTCCCTATCTCCTCCCTTGAAGATTGGCACAATATTTGCTCCATTCCAGTCTTTAGGTAACTGTCCATTTTCCAGAGAGCTCATAATGCTGACATGAACACGCCACACTAATTGGTCAGCACATTCCTTCAGGATCCACCCAGCCACACCATTTGGTCCCACTGCTTTCCTCACATCCAAGTCCTTCATCAGCTGTAGCACCTCATTCATGTCAACTGCAATTTCTGTCATTCCCGTCGTCCTGGGTTTCATTTCAGGTTCCCTAAATTCTTCTTCCAACACACAGACTGACTGCAGCTTGTTGTTCACTATTTCGCACAGTTCTTCTTCTCTTTCATAAATTTCATCTCCATCCCTCAATCGTATTATACTGTCCTTAACTTTCATTCTATCATTTACAAACCTATAAAATAGTTTAGGCTCTTTTCTTACATTTAGTTACAATATCTTTTTCATATTTCCGTTCCTTCTCTCTCCGCACCCTTACATATTCATTTCTTACCTGCTTGTACTCCTCCCAGGCCCTTTCACTATACCTTCTTCTCACTTTATTCCATGCTCTTTTTCTTGCCTCCTTTCCATTGTTGTGGAGACTTTTGGGACATATTTAATAACTCCTGTTTTATTTACTTCTATCAAAAACTCATATTTCTCATCAACATTTGTGATCGCATTCATTTTACTCAATCTACATCTGCGAAAAAGTTTCTCAGGGAAGCAAAGTCTGGCTTCCCATAACTGTATCTACTTTCTCTGTGTTTTCATCTTTTTCTCCTTTCCTTACTCCCACCACTTCCATCTCAACAACCAGATGATCACTTTTACCAAAGGGGCATTGGTAGGTTATGGTATGTTCTTCACATCACTTTGAATACCAAGTAGAGCCTTGATGGTTCGTCGTCTCCTCTAATTCTTGTACTTTCTTTAATTAACTTCCATCACCAATTCTAGTAATTTGTTTCCCCATGATGCCTCATAGTTCCCAGCAGCCATACTTTTCCAATCAACATCTCTACTGTTAAAATCTCCCATGATTATTATTCTATTTCCTCATTCAATTAATAGCTTTAGCTTAATAATGGATTCTCTTATTAACTGTTCACAATCTTCTTTTGCATGCCCTAGTTTGGGAGGGGCATATATAATACTATTACAAATATTTTTTCTCCATAACAGTCCTTTATTTCCATTCCGAAAAGTTCAGCCATAGTATTTTCTATCTATCCACCTTAATCCCGTAAGGAGTGGGCACAAACAAATCGTCTCCATGTTGCCTTGTCCCCCACCATTCCACTGCCCTGCTCCCATCTCACACCCCACTCTCTCATATACCACTCCACTCCATCCCTCCATCTCACCCTTGGCCTTCCCCTCCCTCTCCCCCCCTCAACCTCAATCACATCACTCTCCTCATCAGTCTCTCATTCTCCATCCTCTCCACATGGCCAACCCACCTCAGTGTGTTTCTCATAATGCTTCTTATCACATCCACATCCACACCACAACGCTCCATCACATCCTCATTTGTCAGTCTCCCTCCATGTGACTCCAGAAAATTCTCTCAAATAACTCATTTCCATTGCTCTCACTCTTGGCTTCTGTCCCTCCAACAAGGTTCACGCTTCACATCCATATGTCAGAGTTGGTATGACAGTACAGTAAAACCTTGATATAACGGACTTCAGTAGATTGGAATTCGCTTTTATCGGACTCGAGGAGCTACCAGACTAAACTCCTATATATCGGAAAAAGTCCAATATAGCCAGAAAGCAGTCCGGACTACCTGACCACTTCAGCTATGTTCACCACAATAAGACAAGTAAAAGACACGTTTTTCAGTGCACAGTACAGTATTATTATACCATTTGATTAATGAAGTGAAGGTATAACACAGTACAGTACTGCAATGGTGGTGAAAACCACTGATGCAATCCGGACTAATGTCTGATATATCGGAAAAAGTCTGGATTAGCAGGGGTAAGTCCAGATGTCGCTTTTATCGGAAAATCGCATATTTCGGACTGGCCTGAGCCCCAATTAGTCCGTTATAGCGAGGTCTTACTGTACTGTCATGTAGTAATTTTTTCACTTCCATGCTCACTTCCCTCTTTCTTACCACTGCTTTCAAGGAACCAGCAACCTTTCTTCCTTGTTGTACCTTTCAAGCACTTCACACTCTAAACTTCCATGCTTATTCATCACACTACCCAAGTACTTAAACGCTCTCACATTTTCCATTTCCTCCTCATCCATCCTCACTGTACATTCACTGACTTCATTTCTCTCGAAGACAATAACTTTACTCTTCCCTACATTCACCTTTATATTCTGTTTCTTACACTCCCAGACTGATCTACCAAAACTTGCAGCTCCCGTTCGTCTTCACTTAACAACACAGAATCACCTACAAACAACAGTACAGGGAGTTTCCAAACACTGCCCTTTCTCGTTAGGGCTGATCCAACATCCACTGCCCTACCTTGTATCTCTTTTATAACCCCATTCATATACAGATTGAACAACCATGGAGACATGACACATCCCTGTTTCAATCCAACCTTCAAATAGAAGAATTCACTCAGTTCACTATCCACATACACTGCAGCCTTAGCATCCTGACACATAGTCTTCATGGCATTCATCAACTTCCCATCTACTCCATATATTCTTAATACTTCCCATAATCCTTGTCTATTCACCCAGTCATATGCTTTCTCCAAATCCATGAAGGCCACATAAAACTTCTTTCCCTTCTCTAGAAACTTTTCCACTAAAGATCGAAGAATGAATATCTGATCTACAAAACCACTTCCCTTCCTAAAACCCCCCTGTTCTTCTCCAACTAATTCTTCTGTTATTTCCCTAACTCTGTCAATAAGTATCCTACCATATACTGTTCCTATTACACAAAGAAGACAAATGCCCCTGTGATTACCACACATTCTTTTCCTTCGTACAGGAGAATAATTTTACCTGACGTCCAATTCTCCGGAACTCTACCTTCCTCCCAGGCCAATCTGTGCATCTTCCATATCCATTCTACTACAGTACTATCAATTCCTATATTTTTTGTTTTTAAGTCAGTACCGATTAAAATCATTACACCTCCCCAAACTTGCTTTCTCTATCCTTCCTCCAAATATGGTATTATAACTGTTCCATCCACATAATTTTGTATCAACATCTCAAGGCAATTTAGTCTTCACCAAGGAAACAATTTCAGGTTTCTTTTCATTTATATAGTCTCCAATTTCCCCTTTCTTACATATTAACCCATCTACATTACTATACATGATACTATTGCCCCAGTTTTATCTTTACTCATTCTCCTCTTTTTCATATTTATAACTATCCCCACTGTTCCCTTCACTTCTAGTTCCTCACATACCACTTCCTTACATTCATATCCATCACTCTCCAAAAAAAAAATGTTTACATTCTTCCTCTGTCTTCCTGTCATTTTTTTCATTTACTTATTCCTTCAAAGATTTTAAAACTTTTTCTTCTTCATTCAAATCTTTCCTTACTATAATAGTGTTACGTCCCCTTCCCACACTGCCACAGGCTTCAACAGCGGTAGTTCAGCATAGGAAGGATGTTGCCTAGCGAGTTGTTTTTCCTACGGTCAGCCTTTCAATATACAGCACACAAGATCAGCCGAGGCAAAAATAAACTCTGGCTTTTTAAGTTCACTGTCTTTGTTTTCCAAATAACTAAACTTAATGCTTTCCAACTTCACTTCACTATTTTCACAAGCACAGAAGATACACAAACTGCAATAACACTTCACTGTTTGCCAACAACAGTTCACTATTTTCACACGTACTGAGAGCATACAAACTGCACTGCACTGATGCTGAACTACACTCAAACTGAACTGAAACTGACTGAAACTGCTCTAGTCTCTTCCCCATCCTTATATAAGCTTCCTATATTCTTGAGTGTTCTACACTTCTCCATAGTTCTCGTGTATTCCCGAGAGAGCAACGGTTACAACAATTACCAACTCGGAGACATCCAAAACATGCCACAGTTTTCTTACACTGCCTAACACTCTAGATTATTTAGCATACAAACTTAAATTAAATTACATAATTTAACAAGCAATCACATAAATAAAACATTGGGAAAAAGAGCACAAAAATGAATGAACAACTTACAAAATAACTAGGCTCACAAACGGCAGGCTAACTGGCAACTCTACTCGCAACAGAACTACAAGAAACATAGAGAAACTTCTAGTAAATCCTGCTACTCAACACTACCCCCTCCCTAATCCTTTTGTCATCCTGACAAAACTACACAATGTACAGTATACAAACATAATCCTTAATCCAACCTAAACATTTAACTATACACAAAGTAATCCTTCAACTTATCAGGTCTTCTATGCCGCTTCCGACAATGTCCCTGCTCTTCCACACAGTCTGCTCCTCCTGGAATGTCTTGGTCCTCTTCCTGATGCATTTCTCTTGGGAAACTGTCACCATCCTCTTGTACCTCAGTTCGCTGGTCCTCCTCAACATCCTCGGCTGTAGGTGAGGACAATTCCATGGTGACGTCCCAGCTGTACTGTCCTGGCCCATGATACAGCCACAGACGGTTCAAGTGTACCACCTTTGAGCAAGACATCTTGCCTCCCTGAAACTGGTACATTACGTCTGATAGGCAGTCCAACACAGTATAAGGCCTGTCCCATGGGCTCTGCTGCTTCGGTGACTGCCTCTTCCTTCACTGAAGATTGTATAACCAAGCTTAATCACCATCCCTGATGCTCACGTCACCTGCCTTGGCATCATACTTGCACTTCATCATCTCTCCTGAAAACTTGAGGGCTCCTCGCACTTGATGATGCACCTTAGCCAGCCTTTCCTGAACATGCTTCGCATAGCTGGAGGTGCCTGTAGGCAGCTCTTCATCAGGTTTTTCCCATTAATAAGTCAACAGGTAAATGTAACTAGTGGCCCAACATCAGTTTTGCAAGGGTGTAGCTGGTAGACTCATGGGATGCAGACCAATATGCTATCAACAATACAGGTAATTTCTGGTCCCATTCCAATTGTCCCTCTACGCAGTACTTGGCCAGTTCTTGTCCCAGGGTTCAGTTGAATTTCTCCACCATCCCATTTGACAGTGGTATTAGGGGGGTCATCCTGGGCTTCTTGATCCCCAGTAACTTGCAGCACTCACAGAATACAGCAGACTTGAAGTTTCTACCCTGGTCTGATTGTAACTCTTGTGGCATCCAAAAACGACATAAAAACTGGTCAACCAACACCTGAGCAACAGTCACAGCCTCTTGATCGGGGATGGCATAGGCTTCTGGCCACTTTGTGAAGTAGTCCATGGCAACACATACAGTAATACCCCAATATACGATACCAGAAGACCCGCCGACATGTCGTAAAAATGACCCCGCTAATACCAATACACCAGTCCTGTATAAGACAGCCCTAGCATGTATTCAATATGGACGGTGGGTGTTAAGCGCCGAAGTGGTGACATGTAGATTGTAGGAGGACGACTGGGCCTTGACAGCAGGCTGTGAAGCCTATGCCCAGAGTTGGACACATAAAAAAAAAAAAAAAAACTCCTAGATGCGATACTCCAGCTTAGTGATGGGGGTACAAATACCAACACACCCCATTACATGATGGCTTCTCCACAGTTTTATGATGGGCCATCCGAAGTCGCGTCCACAGGTGATAAGTCGAAATACTGAATTGCACGCGTTCCTGCAGTCAGCTGAGCCCGCCCGCTTCCCAGGGTGCGCAGAAATGCTCGCGCAGGCCCCACAGCCATCACTCATCCCGCACTCACCCATATCGTTCTTTTCGCACTGGCCACCTCAGAGTGAGGAACTCTCTTACACTCGCCCACCACGCATTGTGTTGCAAGTCGCTATCGCAGTGCATCATAACTGAGGACAAGCAGTGCTGTGAGTAGGGCAGTGATACTAATCATATGTGTTGAGTGCAATTTTGTGTGAATTTTAGCCTAAATAAGTGTGATCATGTCTGCTAAGGGTGCTGCTCGTGGTGGGGCTAGTGGTGGTGCTAGTGAAGATCCTAGTTAGGGTGGTAAGTGGCTTGCAAGTGTTCGTGCTTGTGACGTTCCAGCGAAGAATGAGCGCAAAACTGTCTCTCTAGAAGCAAAGCCAGAAATTCTTAAGCGCCACAACAAAGGCGAAGGTGCATGTGCTATTGCCTCGGCTGTCCACCTGGCCCAGTTGACTGTCTCCACCATCATCAAGAAGAAGGAGGCCATTAAGGCTGCTGCTGGGGAGGTTGCAACCTTATCCGCCTCCCGGATCACCAGCCAGAGAGAGCCTGCAATGGAGGATCTGGTGCAGATTCTGCGCCCGTAGGAGGAGGATCAGAACCGGCAGAAGGCACCCATAAGCCAGGCAATTATTTGCACCAAGGCTCTCTCACTATGGAAGGAAATCAAGGTGAGGCGGGATCTTGATGCTTGCAAGACCTTCAAGGCGGGCCATGGGTGGTATGACCGGTTCAAGATGCGAGCTACTCTCCACCACGTGAAGATGTACGGTGAGGCGGTGAGTGCAGATACGGTAGCGGCAGCGATGTTTCCTGACGAACTGAAATGCATCATCAGGGATGGTGGCTACAGTGCAAATCAGGTCTTGAATTTTGACGAGATTGGGCTCTTTTGGAAGAGAATGTCCTCCAAAACATTTTGCAACAGATGTAACAAACCAGGGTTCAAGGACTCGAAGGACTAGCTTACACTCCAGTTGGGGGGCAATGCTGAGGGCAACTTGAAGTTGAAGTCGCTCCATGTCTACCACTCTGAGAACCCCAGGGCTCTGGTGGGGTATGTTAAAGAAAACCTTGGGGTGATTTGGAAGTCAAACAAGAAGGCCTGGCTAACTTTCGATACCTGTTCATCATATTTCCACTCCTACCTCTCTTGTGTCCTGAAGAGGTATGGTATGCCTCGCAGGAGAATTTGGCGAACAGATTTCTTGTGGTGGTAGACAACATGCCTAGCCACCCTCCTGCGATGAAGGAATGGGCAAGCAACATAGAAGTGGTGTTCCTGCCCCCCAACACCACATCCTTGTTGCAACCCACGGACCAAGGAGCGATCACTGCGTTCAAAGCGTATTACCTCCGCTTCACCACGCAGCAGTTGGTGAGGGCCTGTGACAGTGATGATAGGACAACAGTGCAGCATTCTGGAAGGGCTACAATATACGCCACGCCCTAGAGAACACCACTGCAGCATGGCGTGAAGTTAGCCAGCCCACCATGAACGATGTGTGGCAGAAGCTGTGGACAGAATGTGTGCACTCCTTCACTGGCTTCCTCGAGGGAATGCAAGTTCCGCCGGTGCAGCGTGTATGGCAGGACATAATGGAATTGTCACATGAGGCAGGCTTTGGGGAGATCGATGAGGATGATGTGGAGGATGTCCTGGAAATCCACAGGGAGGAGCTCAGCAAAGAGGAGCTCCTCAATATATAGATTTAGCGGGTGCACCAGGAGGCACAGGAGAAGGTCGTCCCTGAAGTGCAAGCCCTCAATATAACAATTCTGAGGGAGATGCTGATGAAACTGGACAAAATAATTGCGCCGATCTGCACACACGACCCTCTCCCAGGACAAAGCAGGGACACCACTAATCGGCTAGAGGGGGGGATGAAGATGTACAGGACGATGCTGGAGGAAATGAGGGCAGCCAAGCAAACAACAACCACTGCCTGCTTCTAACAGGCCCCCACCACGCCAGCGAGCCATAAAGGATCTCCACAGCCCTCGACGAGCAGAGCATCTCCCCAGCCTTCAACCAGCAGAGCATCTGTCATTGTAGCTGTCTCTCTCCTCTGTTATCTTATTGCACTCCTATCACCACCCCCAGAGCCATCTCATCACACCCCATCGCCACTGCCTGAGCCATTGCATCACACCCCATTGCCACCGCCTGCCTCATCACATCGCACTCCATCGCCATCCCCACAGTCAGTGCATCAGTTTCCCACCTCGCCAGGCTTCCTCCCCTTCTGACCCTCCCCTAGAGATAGGGTTTGAGAGTTTTGAGGCAGATGACTGAGTGATAGGGAACACCACAGGTCCCTTAGTCTTGAGGGGGATGGCAGGGATGATAACCAGGACTGGACATGGACTTACATGAAGTAAGTGATGAGAGGTGTTTGATATTTTCTAACCTATTCCTTATGATTTTCAGGCTTTAATTGTTGGTTTCAGTGAGTTATTTACAGGTGTTAGGCTTAGGATAGCTTCCTTGAAAGCTGTTAGGCCATTTAGATTGGTTTTAAACTAATTTTGGGGCTCATCTGGGTGGGTTTGGGGTCTGGTTTGGGAGGAAACCCAAGACTGGTAAATGTTCCGATATATGACCTGCCTAAAGATTGGATTTTACTTAACCAATTACATCGTTAAACTGGGGTATGCCTGTATATACTAATTTCCTCTTTCAGTGAGTGGCAAAGGTCCAGCAATGTCCACTGTGACTCTTTCCATCGGTACACCCACTTGGTACAGCTGAAGAGGGGCGCAACCATGTTTCTTGGGTCCCATCTTGGCACAACATACACCACAGGTCCGACAACACTCTTCAATGTCCTGACGCGTGCCAGTCCAGTAGAACCTCTGTTGCATCCGACTTAAGAGTTTTCTTCACTCTCAGGTGCCCACTAGTGATCTGGTTATGACACTCATCCAAGATCCCAGACCTCATTTTCTTCGGAACCACCAGTTGCCAGCACTTGCTAAGGCCATCGGGTGTCTCCCACAGACACTCCAGTAGTCCGCTGTTCAAACGAAGAAGGTCCCACTGACTCCAGTAGCTCTTGGTCGCAGGGTTGAATCTAGAAGCCTCTTCCCAAGATGGTCGCACTGTACTCCGCTGCAGCCACTCTAGCACTGGTTGTAAATCTGCACCCTCCATCTGCATCCACTTCAGGTCTTCTTCATTTGAGTATGGCCCTGTCACTACAGTATGGCAGCATTTCTTACCAAGATTCCCATTCCTACTACACTGCTTGCCATCTGTTCTTCTGTCTTCTCACACACTATCCATCAAGGTTCTGCATTTCCTTACTGGTGGGGCTTCCTGGGAAAAACTGCCTGGTTGTTGCCTCTTGTCACTGGCCTTCACTAATTTATCCTCATCCTTCTCATTTGGACACTCATGGCTGATGTCTCCCACTTCACCACATACCCAACACCCATTTATTACACTTGTAGATTTCCTTGCACGGTTCTGTTCTTGCTCCTTCTTCCATTTGTAACATTCCACCTTCTTGTGTCCCAGCTTCCCATAGAACCAGCAACCTCCTCCAGCCTTCTGTTCTCTCTTCCACTTGTTGCAATCCACTTTCCAATGTCTTGGCTACTTATACCAGCAACTTCCTCTGATCATCTCCTGTTCCCTCTTCCACTTATAACAGTCTTCTTTCCTATGTCCTGGCTTTTCGCAGTACCAGCACCTTCCTTCAAAATTTTCCACTTCATGTACCTGTGCCTATTTTGCCTTGAATCCTCCCTGAAAAGTGGACGTCCTGGACCTGACGTAGGACTCAAATTCTAGAGCCCTGGCTAGTGCTTCTTGCATGCTTCTGGGTTGTGCCTGCTTCACTTGCACTTTCAACTCTGCACTATCAAGAGCATTGATGAACTGGCCCCTCAGAAGAACAGCCAACAGGTTAGGTGCTGCTCCCGGGCACACCTTGTATGCAATACTCTCCAGGTCATAAGAAAGCTGCAGCAGTGATTCTCCTCAAGTCCATACACAGCTCTGGAATCTTGCTCTGTAAACCTCAGTCTGGTACAAGTTCCATAACTGCACTCCAGTATCTCTACTAAGAACTGATAACTCTTCCTCTCCTTCACTGACATCTGGCCCAGAACTTCCATTGCAGCACCCTTAAGGCTAGTAGCAAGCTGCGCTACCCTCTGCCTATCATCCCAACCATTTTGGTCAGCAAGTAACTCAAACTGTGCACAGTAAGCTTCCCAAGATACTCTACCATCAAACTCCTGAGGTTTCTTTTTAATTGGAACCTTATTATAGCCATGCACTTCACTGGTTTGGGACCTAAAAACTGGGGCATCATAATTAAGTCCAGGACTTAAAACTTCTGCATTCTGATTATTCAGCACTTAAATGCTACTTTTAGATGCTTGGGATTTGTCAAGATCCACAATACACTGTCTGTTTTTTTCATATGCTCCCCGTACACTAACCCGGGGCTCAGCAGTGCTGTATTTCTCTACAGCCTCAGTTCTCTCACAGATATCTTCAAATGGCCATCTACTTGCTTGAAATGGTCATCTACATGCTGTCTGCACTTGATCACATTATTGCTTACCTCATACTTTTGCTGCTCTAGCTTGGGATCTACTTCCTCCTTAAGCTGTTGCTGTTCTTCCTTCATTTCCCCCATGAAAGCATCTAGCTCTCCTTGCATCCTCAGTTGTGATACCCTCTGTTGCTCCTGTAATGCCTCTTGAAGTTGTTCACATCATTCTTTTTGTTCTTTATGTACCTCTAGTTGTTCATTCTGTGCTTGCAACTGTTCTTTGAGTTCTTTCTGTCTTTCTTCTGTGCCTGTAGTCCTACATTCTGTGCTTGTAATCCTTCATTCTGTGCTTGCAGTTGAATTTTTTGTGCTTGTAGCTGGACACTTTGTGCTTGTAGTTGGACACTTTGTGCTTGCAATAGCTTCATGATTGCAGCCAATGACGCCTCGTCCTCCTGCCCAGCTTGGGATCTTGTCTGCACATCCCCTTCCTCCATGTCGGAGATTAGACTCAATGCAGTAATTGATCGCATTCCTGACATCAGTGTTACGTACCCGTCCCACACTGCCAAAGGCTCCAACAGCAGTAGTTCAGCATAGGAAGGACTTTGCACAGTGAGCTGTTCTTCCTACGGTCAGCTTTTCGGTATACAACACACATGATCAGCTGAGGCGAAAATAAACAATGGCTTCTTAAGTTCACTGTCTTTATGTTCCAGATAACTACAATTAATGCTTTCCAACTTCACTTCACTATTTTCACAAGCACTGATGATACACCAACTGCAATAACTCTTAGCTGTTTGCCAACAACACTTCATTATTTTCAAACGTACTGAGAACATACGAACTGCACTGCACTGACACTGAACTGCACTCAAACTGAACTGAGACTGACTGAAACTGCTCATCTCTTCCCCATTCTTATTTACGTTTCCTATATTCTAAAGTGTTCTACACTTCTCCACAGTTCTCGTGTATTCTCGAGTGAGCAACAGTTACCAACTCGGAGAATCCAAAACATGCCAGAGTTTTCTGACACTGCATAACACTCTAAACTATTCAGCATACAAGCTTAAATTAATTTACATAAGTTAACAATCTATCTATCTATCTATTGCTAGATGCCATAATCCCGTAAGGGGTGGCCATCTGACTAAGTTATTTATTTTACGGGGAGGGGCACTAACCCTCCACCAACACAACTGTTGAAAAATAGGAAGCATGTATGGTTTGGTTATATGGTTACCACCCAGTATTGTAAATGGTTTCTTGGCTTACAGGAAACCATTTGGTTTGTCACTCAAAGTAAAGCCACCTGTAAAGGAAAGAAGAGCAATAAGAAGTGACAGGAAAGGTGGGAGGAATAGAAAGAGAGAAGGGCAGGCACAGAAAAAGAATGAAAAAGGCCAAGGAAGAAGCAGGCAGCACCACATCAAGTGAGTGGATGATGGTTGCCACCACCTACCACTATCAGTTAACAAGCACCTACCACTATCAGTTAACAAGCAATCACATAAAAAAAACTATTATTGCTAAAAAGTAAGAAAAGAGTGGATGAGGAATTTGGAAGGAATTTGAGTGCGAAGTGGAGGGAATGTAAGAAAATGTTCTGGAAAGAGGTAAAGAGAGTTTGACAGGGTGACAAAGAAGTTAGTTGGGGAGTGAAAGATAAGAATGGTAGATTACTAGCAAAGACAGAAGAAAAAGTGAACAGATGGAGAGAACACTTTAATGAATTGTTGAACATAGAGAATGAAAGTAATGCAAGTATAAGTGGTTGGGGAATGGCTGGGAGAAGGAGGGATGTGGGAAGAGAGGAAGAAATCAGTAGGATGGAAGTTGTGGAAGCAATGAAGAAAGTTAAAATGGGGAAAGCCCAAGGAATTGATGGAGTGTGTGGTGAAATGCTGCAGTATGGGGAAGAGATAGTAAAAGAATGGCTGTGGAAGGTGTGCAGACTGGCCTGGGAGGAAGGTAGAGTTCTGAAGGATTGGAAGTCAGGTATAATTATTCCCCTGTACAAAGGAAAAGGGGAAAAAGAAATGTGTGGTAATCATATGGGCATTTGCCTTCTCAGTGTAATAGGAAAAGTATATGGTAGGATACTTACTGACAGAGTTAGGGAAATAACAGAGGAATTTGTTGGAGAAGAAAAGAGAGGTTTTAGGAAGGGAAGAGGTTGTGTGGATCAGATATTCATTCTTAGATCTTTAGTGGAAAAGTTTCTAGAGAAGGGAAAGAAGTTGCATGCAGCCTTCATGGATTTGGAGAAAGCATATGATAGGGTGGATAGACAAGGATTGTGGAAAGTATTAAGAATATATGGAGTAGATGGGAAGTTGTTGAAGGCCGTGAAGAGTATGTATGAGGGTGCTAAGGCTGCAGTGCATGTGGATGGTGAACTGAGTGAATTTTTCCATTTGAAGGTTGGATTGAAACAAGGATGTGTCATGTCTCTGTGGTTGTTCAATCTGTATATGGATGGGGTTATAAAAGAGATACAAGGTTGGGCAGTGGATCTTGGAGCAGCCCTAGTGAGAGTTCGCAGTGTTTGGAAACTCCCTGTACTGTTGTTTGCAGATGATACTGTGTTGTTAAGTGAAGATGAAGGGGAGCTGCAAGGCTTGGTAGATGAATTTGGAAGAGTGTGTAAGAAATTGATGGTCTTCGAGAGAAAGGAAGTCAGTGAATGTACAGTGAGACTGGATGGGGAGGATATGGAGAATGTGAGTTCATTTAAGTACTTGCGTAGTGTGATGAGTAAGAATGGAAGTTTAGAGACTGAAGTGAATGAAAAGGTGCAGCAGGGAAGAAAGGCTGCTGGTTCATTGAAAGCAGTGATAAGAAACAAGGAGGTGAGCATGGAAGTGAAAAAGCTGCTACATGACAGTGTTGTGATAGCAAATCTAACATATGGAAATGAAGCTTGGACCCTGTTGGAAGGAGAGAAGTCAAGAGTGACAGCAGTGGAAATGAGTTATTTGAGAGGAGCATGTGGAGTCACATGGAGAGATACTGACAAATGAGGAAGTGAAGGAGCATTGTGGTGTGGATGTGGATGTGATAAGAAGCGTTAGAAAGAACACATTAAGGTGATTTGGCCATGTGGAGAAGATGGAGAGTGAGAGACTGATGAGGAGAGTGTATGTGAGTGAGGGGGAGAGGGAGGGGGAGGCCAAGGATGAGATGGAGGGATGGAGTGGAGAGGTATATGAGAGAGAGGGGTGTGAGCTGGGAGCAGGGCAGTGAAATGGCGGGGGACAGAGAGACATGGAGGCGATTTGTTTGTGGCCACTCCTTACGGGATTAAGGCGTCTGGCAACAGATAGACAGAATGACAAAGAGAGCATGAAAATAATGTCATCATCATCATCATCCGGACTTCCTTTCCCACCCTAGGGCAAGGTGAGGAGCAGCAATGTCTAGACAGCCCTAATTTGCCCAATCCAAAGGGCCACGCTTCCATTCACTCATCATCCAAGCCCCAAAATCATGGCTCTATCGGATACACCAAAAACATTCACCACATTCCGTAGCTTCACATAAACATATCTGACAGAGTCAATCCGGACGCAGTCATGTTAAAAAGGGGTGCCAAATCCCTGATCATACACTTCTCCTCACAACATTAATCCAGCCAGCTCGATCTCTTGTCAGTTCCCTAGCCTCACCGACTTCCAAACCTCTCTTCCTCACACATTCATCCACCATATCTCTCCACCTTCTCCTTGGCTTACCTTGCCTCCTCCCTCCTTCAAATTTGCTCAGATATACCTTTTTCACCACTCTATTGTTATCCATTCTCTCCACATGACCATACCATCTCAGTACACTCTCTTCAATTCTGGTGTCCACTGACTTCCTCACTCCACATCTTTCATGAATCACATTATTTCATATCCTATCCACCCTCTGTACTCCACATACATTCCTCAGCAGTCCCATCTCCACTGCTCTTACTCTTGACTTTTCATTTTCATGCCACACCATAGTATCACATCCATATGTTAAAGCTGGCACTAACACTCCTTCATGTACGCCTCGTGCAGCTGCAACACTCAAGCCTCTGTTTCTTATCAAGGCCTTCATTGCACCAGCTACTTTTCTTCCATGTGTCACTCTACTTTCCACTTCTTCTGCACATTTTCCTCTCTTTTCTACCATTGTACCCATGTATTTGAACTCCCTCACCAATTCCAGGCTCTCTCCATTCACTGTAACATCGCACTGGGAGTCACCTTCTCTTTCAATAACCACCACTTTACTCATTTCTACATTTACTCTCAAGGCACGATGCTCACAGACATCAGCAAAACTCTGCACTAACCTACCAAGATCGGTATTTGCAAGCAGTACAGCATCATCAACAAACAACAAATTTGAGATATTCCATCCATCACCAGTCATTACCAATGCCATCCCCCTCTCCATTAATCATGTTTTTACTTCTCTCACCACCCCATCCATATATATACTGTATTGAACAACCAGGGGGACATCACACAACCTTGTTGCATGCCCACATCGATCGTGAACCATTCACTTAGATGCCCATTAACCCTTACACATGCTTCACTACCATCATAAAAACTCTTGGCAATGCCAAGCAGCTTACCATCTACACCATACATGCGCAAAACTTTCCACAATCTTTTTCGGTCTACTCTGTCATATGCTTTTTCCAGATCCATGAATGCCATAAACACCTTATGGTCCTTCTCACAAGCCTTCTCTGCTATCTGTCTCACTGCAAATATTTGATCCACACATCCTCTGGCACTCCTAATGCTACCCTGTTCATCACTCACTAGGACTTACGATATCTCTCTTACTTTCTCTGTATTAATTCTTCCATATACCTTTTCTACCACACTCAATAAACTTATGCCATGATAATTCTTGCACTCACTTCGCTCACCTTTATTTTTGTACAGGGGTACATTCACAGCCTTTTTCCACTCTGTTGGCACAGTTTCACTCATCCATGCCTTCTTACATATCTCCAATAAGCACTTCATTCCACTCTCTCCACTACACTTAATCATCTCTGCATACACCTCATCAACCCCAGCTGCTTTCCCATTTTTCAGTCGCTTCACAGCACTCTTCACCTGCGCAAGTGTCAAGTCTCCTGGCACTGCACTCCTTCTTTGCACACTCCCAAAACCAATCATGTTTACAGCTGCTCTGCTCTCTCTATTCCCATTCATTAGCTTTCAAAATACTCTTTCCATCTGGTCCTTACTTCATCCCCAAGCGTTAATAATGACCACTTACATCCTTCACACCATTAAATTTCTTTCTGCTTTCACTTCCACATTTCTGCACCTCTTCCCAGAATAACTTCCTATTATCAGAGTAGTTTGCATTCATTTTTCTTCCTAGATCATCATTTACTCCTTCTTTTCCTTCTTCAATTAGTCTCTTTACGAGCTTCTTGGCCTCAATATATTCAGTTCTTATTTCAACTGAACCCCAGTCCTGTAACCACTTTAGGCACTTCTTCTTTTCCTCCACTGCTCTCTTAACCTCATCATCCCACCATGCCATACCTTTCTTCTTTGTTGTTACTCTTGCCACACCACACACTGCTTTAGCATTTCTCACTGTGCAATGCTTATATGCATTCCACAAGCTGTCCAGATCCACTTCAGTCCAATTCACTGATTCCAACTCCTCCCCTGTTTTGGTCCTGTATTCATCTGCCAGTTCTTTGATCCTCAACCTCTCAACTTTCAGTCTTTCACCCTGACTGTTCCTTTCTCTCCTGATCCACCTCATTCCTCTCAGCTTGATCTTGCATACCACAGTCATATAATTTGACAGACCTCCACATCGTCCTATCATGGCCCTCGTATCTACAACCATTCCCGGCATTGACCTCTCTACGAGCACGTAATCAATCAGGCTTCTTTCAACATGATCCCCGTTCCCTCTATACCATGTATATTTATGTGCATCTTTGTGTCTGAATACGAGTTACAGATGCACAACCTCCTCTCCTGACACATAACCTTCAGTCGCTTCCCATTATCATTTTCTCCTGGTACTCCATTACAACCCACTATGTTATCCTCAGGACCAGTGCCTACTCTTCCATTCATATCACCCATTAAGATCACTTTATAGCTCCGGGGCATTTCTCCCACTACTTCATCCAGCTCATCCCAAAACCTGTCTTTCTCTCTCTCTCTCACTCCTGTCCTCACAAGGTGCATACGCTACAATCACCGCCACTCTCACCTTTTCAAACTCGAACTTGACTTGCATACACCTTGAGCTGACACATTTGTAGTCTCTCATTCTACTCTGCCACACCTCATTCATCAACAAAGCATATCCTTCCTTGCATCTTCCTCGCCCATTCATGACCGATCTTACACATTTCACACCCTCCCACTCCTCCACCTCACACCCATTCATCTTGTTTCATTAATGTACAACTTACAAAATAACTAGGCTCACAAACAGCAGGCTAACGGCAACTCTAACTCGCAATGAAAACAGTGACAAACTTCTAGTAAATCCTGCTTCTCAACAATATTTACCATCCCTGCCTCTTTACTTAGTTTCCAGGTCACTTTAAGTATATCATTTACAACACCTTCTGATGACAACTTAAAACTCATTGGTCTTGCTTCCCCTTTCTTGTATGGCCCTATCCTCCTAACTTCCTCAATTTCTTTTTCCCTCTTGCTTCTTTCAGGATCAATCATGCCCAATATTTTTCTCACTTGATTCGAGTCTCTCTCAAGTCTCACACATCTATCCTTTTCTTCCTCCTCCCTGTTTCCAAACATTACCACACATCTGTTCCTTTCTACAGTTTCTCTCACTATTTTCTCTTTCTTCATCAATATTTTCATTATGTTTTCTTCCATTATTTCTTATTCATTTCCCTTTCTTCCTGATTGATTTCTCTTAAGCTGACCACTTCTTTCTGTTCTTCCTCCACATGTGCCCACTTTACCTTTTGCTCTTCTAACACACTACTCACCTCCATTTTATTACTGCCCTCTTCTGATTTTCTCCTTAATTCAATACCATCTCGCTTCTAGTTCTTGATCCCCTGCTTCACCTGGCCTGTATCAGACTCTGTGTGGTGTATTCGGTATTTTCAGGCATGTTTCTTGATAATATCTCCTCCACTTTCTTTTCTAGTTCACTAACTTTCATAATCAATGTTTTAACTAAATCCATCACACTTGTTTCACTGTCAAACCCTGGAAATTTGGGTCCCTCAATGTTTACATTGTCGGCCATGGTTGATGGTTGGGTACAGTACTAACAGCTGTTAATGAAATTCCTATGAACATTCATGTGTACTCAAATATTTACTGACAATGGATCTTTACATTTTTGGCAGACTGTATTAACAGAAAATACTTTAAACTTTGGAGAATACTACAGGAGACATAACAAACATAATTCCTGAAAACTACTAAAGGTATGCAGAGGTGGTTGAGACACATCCATTCGCTCTGACTCTGGCTGTGTGTGTGTGTATTTACCTAACTGCAATTAACTAATTGTGACATACAGGAAATGAGCTATGCTCGTCGGGTCCCGTCTCTTTTTCTCAGTAAGTCAAATTCTGCTTTAAACTCGTTTAAGTTTTTCGACTGGACGATCTCTTTGTCCAGTCTGTTCCACAGGTCTATGTATCTATAAGGAAAACTATATTTCTTGATGTCCTTCAAGCAACTTAGCTTCTTCAGTTTCAGTAAGTGTCCTCTTGTTGCTATCTAATCCCACATAAACAGATCTTCTTGGCCAGTTTTATCTACTCCCATCATGGTCCTGAACACTGCAATCATGTCACCCCTCTCTCTCCCTTCCTCTAAGGAAGGCAAATCCAGCCATTTCAGCCTCTCACTGTACAACAGATCTGCCAGACTGGGGACCATCTTGGATGCCATTCTTTGTATTCTCTCAATCTTATTTACCATATATCTTTCTTTTTGTGTGTGGACCACACTACTACTGCATATTCTAACCTGGGGCGGATCATGGCCACTATCAATTTTATCATCTCTTCATTCATGTAATGACATGCTACTCTTATGTTGGTCAAGAGTTTATATGTCTCTCTAACTATCTTGTTAATGCGTTTTTCAGGTGACAAACTATCCTGGACCAGCATTCCCAAATCTGTCTCTTCTCTCACTTTTGTAACTGGTTCATTACCCATCAAATGTATGTGTGTGTATTTACCTATTTGTATTTACCTATTTGTAGTATACAGGAATTGAGCTAAGCTCGTGTTGTCCCGTCTCCATATCTACATTCATCTAATCTAGTTTTAAATACATGAATCTTTTTCGCCTGCACCACCTCTCCGTCTAAGTCATTCCAAATACTTATGCTTCTGTTCGGGAAACTGAACTTTTTGAGATCATTAAGACATCTACTTTTCCTCAACTTGAAGCCATGACCTCTTCTTCCATCATCCAACACAAAAAGATCCTCTCTATCCACCCTTTCCAATTCTCTTACATTTCTAAATATCGTGATCAAGTCACCTCTTTCCCTTCTCTCGTGCAATGTTGGTAACTTCAGTTTTTCCAATCTCTCCTCGTAGGTGAGTTCCCTTAAACACGGTATCATCTTCGTTGCCATCCGTTGGACCCTTTCTAGTTTATCAATATGCTTCTTCAAATGAGGTGACCATACCACCGCCGCATACTCTAGTCTTGGTCTTATCATGGTCACTATCAACTCCCTCAACATATCTTCATCCATATAATTAAAAGCCACTCTCATGTTGGTCAGTAATCCATAAGTCCCCCAATAATTTTGTTTATATGCTTTTCTGGTGACAAGTCATCCCGAATAATCACTCCCAAATCTTTCTCATCCTTTCTTTTACTAATCATCTCATTGCCCATTTTATATGTCCAGTGTGGTCTTCTTTCACTTATACCCATTTCTAATACATGACACTTCTTGGCATTAAAGTCCATTTTCCAAGTCTGGCTCCAGCTGTGGAGTTTGTCCAAGTCCTCTTGCAGTTCTTTACAACTATCAATACATTTAATATGTTTCATAATTTTAGCATCATCTGCAAACATACTCATGTAACTATTCAAACCCTCTGGCAAATCATTTACATATATCAGAAACATTACTGGGGCCAGGACAGAGCCCTGGGGTACTCCACTAGTCACATTTCTCCATTGTGATACCTTGTCTCTTATTACTGTTCTCATCTGCCTTCCTATCAAATAATCTCCCATCCACTTTAATAGTTTCCCATCCACCCCTCCAAATGTCCTCAACTTCCACAGTAGTCTCTTATAGGGTACCCTGTCAAATGCTTTCTTAAGATCCAGATAGACACAGTCTGCCCATCCCTCTCTCTCCTGTATGACATCTGTTACCCTACTGTAGAAACTTAGTAGGTTAGTAATACATGATCTTCCTTCCCTAAAACCAAACTGTCTTGGTGTTATCACTTCATTTTCTTCTAAATACTTTATCCATCTTTTTCTAATAACTTTCTCACAGATTTTACAAACAATACTAGTAAGTGACACAGGTCTATAATTAAGTGGATCCTCCCTATCTCCTCCCTTAAAGATTGGCACAATACTTGCTCTTTTCCAATCTTTAGGTAACTGTCCATTTTCAAGCGAGGTTTTGATAATGACATAAACTGGCCACACTAACTGGTCGGCACATTCCTTCAGGATCCATCCAGCCACACCATCTGGTCCCATTGCTTTTCTCACATCCAAATCCTTCATCAGCTGTAGCACCTCATCCATGTCAACTGTAATTTCGGTCATTCTCGTCAGCCTGGGTTCCATTTCAGGCTCCCTAAATTCGTCTTCCAATACATAAACTGACTGTAGCTTGTTGTTCATTATTTCACACAAGTCTTCCTCTCTTTCGTATGTTTCATTTCCATCCCTCAGTCGTATTATACTGTCCTTAACTTTCATTTTCCCATTTACAAACCTATAAAATAGTTTTGGCTCTTTTTTACAGTTAGATACAATATCTTTTTCGTATTTCCTTTCCTCTTCTCTCCGTATCCTTACATATTCATTTCTAACCTGCTTGTACTCCTCCCAGGCCCTTTCACTATACCTTCTTCTCACTTTCTTCCATGCTTTTTTCTTGCCTCTTGTGCCATCCTACATCTGTTGTTAAACCATTCTTTCTTCCTTTCCATAGCTGCAGAAAATTTTGGGACATACTTAGTAACTCCTGTTTTATATACTTCTATCAAAAACTCATATTTCTCATCAACATTTGTGATCATATTCATTTTACTCCATTCTACATTTTGGAAAAAGTTTCTCAGGGAAGCAAAGTCTGCCTTCCCATAATTGTATCTATTTTCTCTGTGTTTTTCATCTCTTTCTCCTTCCCTCACTCCTACCACATCCATCTCAATTACCAGATGATCACTTTTACCAAAGGGGCACTGGTAGGTTATGTTCCTCACATCATTTGGGTCCTTTGTGAATAATAGGTCAAGCCTGGATGGTTCATCAACACCCCTAATTCTTGTGTTTTCTTTGATCAACTGGGTTAACATGTTTTCCATCATCAATTCCATTAATTTATTTCTCCATGATTCTTCATTGTTCCCAGCATCCATACTTTCCCAATCAACTTCTCTACAGTTAAAATCTCCCATTAATATTATTCTATTTCTTCGTTCAATTAACATTTCTAGCCTAATAATGGATTCACTTATTAACTGTTCGTAATCTTCCTTCGTCCATGCCCTAGTTTTGGGGGGCATATAAAAAACTATTACATCCGTTTTTTCTCCATAATTGTCCTCTATTTCAACTCCCAAAAGTTCAGCCTTAGTATTTTCAATTTCTATATTCTTTACTCTTAGGTCATTATGGGTTAATATCACTATTCCTCCCCCAAATTTGCCTTCTCTGTCCTTCCTCCAAATCTTATAATTGTTCCAGCCAAATAATTTTATATCGACATCTCGGGGCAATTTAGTCTCTACTAGGCAAACAATTTCAGGTTTATTTTCATTTAAGTAGTCTCCAATTTCCCCTTTCTTAGATATTAATCCATCTACGTTACTATACATGATGCTCAGATTTGCTGCACTGTTGTTATCTTTACTCGTTCTTCTCTTTTTCATATTCATATCCATCCCCTTTGTTTCCTTCACGTCTAGTTCTTCACATACCACTTCCTTGCCTTCATATCCATCACTCTCCAAAAAAAAGTTTTACGTTCTTCCTCTGTCCTCCTGTCATTTTTTTCCTTTACTTGGTCCTTCAAAGATTTTAAGACTTCTCTTTCTTCTTCATTCAAGTCTTTTCTTACTATAATATTTTCCATTCCTGCCTCTTTACTTAGTTTCCAGGTCACCTTAAGTATGTCATTTACAACACTTTCTGAAGACATCTTAACTCTCATTGGTCTTGCTTCCCCTTTCTTATATGGCCCTATCCTCCTTACTTCCTCATTTTCTTTTTCCCACTTGTTTCCTTCGGGATCGATCTTGTCCAATATTTGCCTCACCTGATTTGAGTCTCTCTCGAGTCTCACAGACCTAACTTTTTCTTCTTCCTCCCTGTTTCCAAATATTATCACACATCTGTTCCTTTCTACTGTTTCTCTCACTATTTTCTCTTTTTTCTTCAATATTTTCACTACATTTTCTTCCATTTTTTTCTTGTTCATTTCCCTTTCTTCCTGAATAATTTCCCTTAAACTGACTACTTCTTTCTGTTCTTCTTCCACATGTGCCCATTTTGCCTTTTGCTCTTCTAACACACTACTTACCTTCTCTGTTTGGTTACTGCTTTCTTCTAGTTTTCTCCGTAATTCAATATTTTCTCGTTTTAAATTCTGGATCTCCTGGTTTGCTGTCTCATTGGCCTGGATCAAACTCTGTATAGTATTTTCGGTCTTTTCAGGCATGTCTCTTGATACTAGATCCTCCACTTTCTTTTCTAGACCACTAATTCTCATAATCAATGTTTTAACCAGGTCCATTACATTTGTTTCACTGTCAAATCCTGGGAATTCCGGTTCTCGAGTGTTTACAAGGTCGGCCATCTTTAAGGTCGGTTACAGTACTAAACTGAACAGCTGTTCCCAAAATTCCTATAAAAACATTCATGTATACTTAATGACAACTGTTCTTTACATTTTTGATATACTATAATAACTTGCAATACTTAAAATTATTAACAAGACTGGAGACAGGTCAATTCCTGAAAACTACTTAGGGTTTGTTGAGGCGGTTTGAAACACGTCTTCTCGCTGAGGGTGTGTGTGTGTGTGTGTGTCTCCATATCTACATTTATCTAATCTAGTTTGAAACACATGAATGTTTTTCGCCTGCACCACCTCCTCATCTAAGTCAATTCAAATACAGTACTTATGCTTCTGATTGGGAAACTGAACCTTTTGAGACCATTAAGACATCTAATTTTCCTCAACTTGAAGCCATGACATCTAGTTCTTCCATCATCCAGCACAAAAAGATCCTCTCTATCCACCCTTTCCATTTCACTTACGTTTCTAAATATCGTGATCAAGTCACCTCTTTCCCTTCTCTCGCGCAGTGTTGGTAACTTCAGTTTTTCCATTCTCTCCTCGTAGGTGATTTCCCTTAAACATGGTATCACCCTCGTTGCCATCTGTTCAACCCTCTCTAGTTTATCAATGTGCTTCTTCAAATGAGGTGATCATACCACAGCCACATACTCAAGTCTTGGTCTTATCATGGTCACATACCACAGCCACATAATCAAGTCTTGGTCTTATCATGGTCACTATCAACTCCCTCAACATTTCCTCATCCAAATAATTAAAAGCCACTCTCATGTTAGTCAGTAATCTATAAGTTCCTCCAATGGTTTTGTTTATATGCTTTTCTGGTGACAAGTCATCCTAAATAATCACTCCCAAGTCTTTCTCATCCTTTCTTTTACTGATTATCTCATTGCCCATTTTATATGTCCAGTGCGGACTTTTTTCACTTATTCCCATTTCTAATTTCATGAAACTTCCTGGCATTAAAATCCATTTTCCAAATCTGGCTCCAACTGTGGAGTATGTCCAAGTCCTCTTGCAGTTTTCTACAACTATCAATACATTTAATATATTTCATAATTTTAGCATCATCTGCGAACATACTTCTGTAACTATTCAAACCCTCTGGCAAATCATTTACATATATCAGAAACGTTATTGTGGCCAAGACAGAGCCCTGAGGTACTCCACTAGTCATGTTCCTCCATTGTGAAACCTTGTCTCTTATCACTGTTCTCATCTGCCTTCCCATCAAATAATCTCCCATCCACTTTAATAGTTTCCCATGCACCCCTCCAAATACTGTATCTTCAACTTCCACAGCAGTCTCCTATAGGGCACCCTGTGAAATGCTTCCTTGAGATCAAGATACACACAATCTGCCCATCCCTCTCCTTCTTGTATAACATCTCTTACCCTACTGCAGAAACATAGGAGGTTAGTAACCCATGATCTCCCTTTCCTAAAACCAAATTGTCTTGGTGTAATCACTTCATTTTCTTCTAAATGCTTTATCGTTTTCGTTTTCGTTTTTGAAGGCTCCAACATGCTTGCATGTGTCGGACTTGGTCACCTAATGCGGCTCTCCACGTTGCCCGATCTCTGGCAGCCTCCCTATTCAGTCCCTTAACCCGTAAGTCACATTTAATGACCTCGTCCCATGTCTTTCTCGGTCTACCCCTCCCAACCCCTCCCCCAATATTAACACTTCTCACCCTCTGTACCCAATTATCATCCCCCATCCTCTCCACATGTCCAAACCACCTCAGCCTACCTCTCCTCATCACAACACCAATACACTCCAGTCCCATCCTACCTCTCAACTCTTCTATCGTAAACCCAGCCCCCCCAGGCCTTGCACGCAGGGACGCACTGCACATCCACCTAATCATTGTAATTTCTGTACGTTTAAACCTGCGAATATCCTCTTCTTTTACTGCCCAGGTCTCACTACCATACAGCATCACACTCCTAACACATGCTGCATACAAAGACCCCTTAGCACGTAAGGAGAGTCCTCTCAATGTCAGGAGAGGCAACAGCTCCCTGAACTTCTTCCAACCACTTCTCACTCTAGCAACCGAGCTAACTCCAGCCCCACCTCCGGCACATAACATGTCTCCCAGATAACAAAACTCCTCCACACACTCAAGAGACTCACCAGCAAGTTCAACCCTCTCACGCCTAACAATCTCCACCTGCTCTCCCCGACACACCGCACACATGAAATCAGCATTATCTCGCAGTCTATCTCTAATACCACTACATCTCTTGTGCACCCATCTATCACAAACATTGCACAAGATGGAATTACTTCCCACACCCATGTGGCAAACTGCACATGGCCACTCTCCCTCTCCTCTGATTGTGCCGCCACCAACCCTAGATATCATCACTTTTGTTTTATCTGCATTTACCCTTAAGCCCTTGTACCCCATACCATCTCTCCACTTCTTAAATCTTTCCTCAGCCTCCCCTTCATTCTCAGCAATCAACACCAAATCATCAGCATACAATATCTCCCATGGGAGTCCATCTCTGAAGTCACGTGAGAGGGCTTCAAGCACCATGATAAACAACAAGGGACTCAAAACTGACCCCTGATGCACACCAACATTCACGGGAAACTCATCACTCAAAGCTCCATTCACCCTTACCTGAGTGTGAGCACCCACGTACATGGCCATAACCACCCTAACCAGCCACTCTTCCAACCCTAGCTTTCTCATTGCCCACTTCACCACCTCTCTAGGGACTCTGTCAAAGGCCTTTTCCAAATCAACAAAAACAAAATACAATTCCCTTTTCTTGCCAATATATTTTTCCTGAAGCTGTCGAACAATGAATATGGCATCAGTGGTCCCCCTGCCTGGCATAAACCCAAACTGCATCTCATTGATATTCACTCTTTCTCTAATCATACCTTCTAGAACTCTCTCCATTACTTTCATTATCTGATCTAAGAGCTTTATACCTCTGTAATTTCCCCTTTCCAGGGCATCACCCTTCCCTTTGTACACATTTACAATTACACTCTTCAGCCAATCATCTGGGACCACACACTCATATATAATCCTATTTATCAGGTCAGTGACTAACCTCACCCCAATATCTCCTGAGGCTTTCAACATTTCAGCAGTCAACCCCGACACACCTGCCCCCTTCCCCACCCGCATCCTGCCTATTGCCTCACTCACAGTAGCAGCGTCAATCAAAGGCCAAGGCCCAAACACTGGATCAGCTGGCTCCAAACCTTCCCTATCCCAATCAAACTCCTCATTCAACAACCGGCTATAATGCTCTCTCCATGCATCTTTAATATCCTCACTGTTTACCACTACCCTTCCTTCATCATTCTTCACACACTGCTCGCCTACAATGTCCCGATTATCTCTCTTCACCTGATTTGCCACCCTAAAAACCATATTTTCCTTCCTTCATGATTTAGATTATCAAGTAAAAGTCTCTGTGACTCAGACTTCGCCCTGTATACCTCTCTTCTAGCCCTGCGCTTGGCAGCCAAGTACTCCTCCCTGTTACCACCCTTCTTCCATTCCCAAAAAAGCCTTCTTTTCTCCTTAACTGCAGCTTCAACACCCTCATCCCACCACCAAGTTACTTTATGTCTTGGTGGGCCTCTTGTCCAACCGCATATTGCATCAGTAACTCTCAAGAGGTTGTTCTTAAGGGCTCTATACTGTTCATTAACGTCTCTATCTACGGCTTCCTGTTCAGCCACCACTCTCCTCATCTCACTATAAAAGGCATCCCTTACTGATTGCTTTCCCAGCTTCCATATTTTCCTCCTAGGTACATATGTCCTCCTTCTCATCATTTGTTCCTTAAGCACCATGTCACAAATCAACAGTTTGTGCTGCTGCACACACTCCTCGCTTCCTATAACTTTAACATCCCTCACTAATCTCCTATCAACCCTCCTGACCAGAAAATAATCTATCTGACTACTATCCATCTTTTCAAATAATTATCACACAGATTTTACAAACTACACTAGTAAGTGATATGGGTCTGTAATTGAGTGTTCTTCCCTATCTCCTCCCTTGAAGATTGGCACAATACTTGCTCTTTTCCAAACCTTAGGCAACTGTCCATTTTCCAGTGATGTCTTAATGATGACATAAACTGGCCACACTAACTGGTCTGCACATTCCCTCAGAATCCATCCAGCCACACCATCTGGTCCCAGTGCTTTTCTCACATCCAAGTCCTTCATCACCTGTAGCACCTCATTCACATCAATTGTAATTTCTGCCATTCCCGTCAGCCTGGGTTCAATTTCAGGCTTCCTAAATTCCTCCTCCAACACATAAACTGACTGCAGTTTGTTGTTCATTATTTCGCACAATTCTTCTTCTCTTTCGTATGTTTCATCTCCATCTCTCAATCGTATTATACTGTCCTTAACTTTCATTTTACCATTTACAAACCTATCAAACAGTTTCAGCTCTTTTTTACATTTAGTTACAATATCTTTTTCATATTTCCTTTCTTCTTCTCTCTGCACCCTTACATATTCATTTCTTACCTGCATATACTCCTCCCAAGCCCTTTCACTATACCTTCTTCTCACTTTACTCCATGCTCTTTTTCTTGCCTCGTAGAGGGAGAGAGAGGAGCTGCTCCTGGATCGAGGGGAAATAATCGCAGAACTAGCAGCGAAAAGGAGATAGCCTATTGTGATTATGTGGTTGAATGCGTGAGTGGTGGTCCCAACGGATATTAGTTTAAAAAACGCAAGTTTCGGCCCTAAAAATACAAGATAAAGTGAAAAAGAAAGTTTCCATATGGGTGTATCATGGTGGAGAGAGACAGAAGATTGTTTACAACTAACGAGGGGGAATTTGTGGGCTTCTCCGAGCTAAATGTAGGCAAAGGAAGTGATAAGCTGCAAGAAACAAGAGTAGCAGGAGTAGAGAAAACGGCGGAGAGGAATGTCCAGGAGTTAAAAAAGGTATGGGAAGTAATCAAGCAGCTGCAGGAACGGACCATAGAGCAAGAGAGAGAGATCAAAGTCCTACAGAATAGGCTGGAAAAAGTTAGCACACGTAGTGAGGAACAAGAAAAAGAAGTTACAGAATTAAAGGCGAATAACGAATCCTCATCAAATGAAATAAAACAGCTGAAGAAGGAGAATAAAAGGTTGGAAGAAGAAAGGGACAGAATAAAAAGTAAACTAGATGAATATGAATCAAAATCGAGGAGGCAAGATGAGCATATTCAGGAAATCAAGGAGCAACATAAGGGGTGGAAGAAAATACAGGAGGAAGGAAATGTAAATTTGAAGGAAATCATAGAACAACAAAGTAAGGAAAAAGTGGAGAAGGAAGTAGTTAGAGTACTAAGAAGTAGAGAATCTTTGGTCAGGGATGTAGCAGACAAGAAAAAATGTGTGATAATTTCAGGAATAAAAGAAAAACGAATGACAGTAAGATCTGAAAGAGAGAGAGAGGAACTGAGCAAGGCTAAAGAAATAATATCAGTGGTTATGGAAGGAAACAATGAAGCCCAAGAAGAGATTGAAGAAGTGTTTAGGTTAGGAAAGTACGAGGATGGTGGGGCAAGGCCCTTGAAAGTAAAGTTTAAGTCCCAAGTAATAGTGAATGAAATCATAAGTAGAACATGGAAATTGTCAGAGAAAGAGGGGTTTAAAAATGTTTGGATTAGGAGAGATGCAAATGAAGAGGAAAGAGCTAAATTAAAGGAGTTAGTAAAGGAAGCAAAGATTAAAAACGAACAACGAACGGAGAAAGAGAAGACAGAGTTCTATTGGAGAGTTATGGACCAGAAATTGAGAAAGTGGTACCGACGGAAGGAAGGAGAGACGAGAGTATAACAAACGATGAAAAAAGTTTGAAAGTGGCGTACACAAACATTGATGGACTAATATCGGCGAGATTAGAAATCAATTATTTTTTGAGGGCACACGAACTTGATGTTATGTGCTTTGTAGAGACTAAATTGAAAGAAGATATTGATATTCATATGGGAGGTGGGAAATACAAATTGTGGAGAAGAGACAGAAAAGAAAAAATGGGAGGAGGAGTGATGATAGCACTGAAGGACAGTATAAACGTAGATACTGTGGAAATGGCAGAGGGCAGGGCCGAAGCCATAAACTTGAAATTAGAAACTGGGGAGAATGGTAAGAGAGATATGGCAGTGGTATATGTTCCCCCTATGACAAGAGCATGGAATGGCGATGAATACCAGATGTTGTCAGACATGGATAGTTATCTACAGAAAGTGATCGAGAAAAGCAACAATATAATCCTAATGGGTGACTTTAATTGTAAAGAGGTGAACTGGGAGGAATGGGACTCGGGAGGCAGCGAAGATTCGTGGGGCACTAAATTGTTAAATATAGCAATGAATAATGTAATGACACAGTGGGTTAAAGAAGAGACACGATTCAGAGGTGATGACACACCAGCAAGATTAGATTTGCTACTATCCAAAGAACCTGATGTAATTGAGTCATTAAATTATCTGTGTCCTATAGGAAAAAGTGATCATGTGGTCATTGAGTTCCAGATGATAATAGGGAACGTGGTGCCAAGAGATGAGCTTTATAGGCAAGGAAGATACAACTTTGGGAAAACAAACTTTGCAGAATTGAGAAAATTTTTTGAAAATGCAGACTGGAGAAAATTCAGGGAAACAAGAGAGATACAGAGGAAGTGGGATATCTTTTTAGACCTCTACAATTTGGGAGTGGAAAAATATGTACCAAGAGTAAGTGGGAAAGAAAACAGGAAAAAGGTGTGGTTTAATAGAAGGTGTATAATAGCGAAAAAAGAGAGGGACATGGCATGGAACAAATGGAGAAAGAGAGGTAATATCAGAACAAAGGAAGAATATAAAAGAACTAGAAATGAATATGCAAGAATACGTAGAGAGGAAGAAAGGAACTTTGAAAAAGGTATAATTGACAAATGTAAGGATGAACCCAAATTGTTTTATAGATTTGTTAATGGCAAATTGAAGCAAAGGGAAGGAATCACCAAACAGAAAGTAGAAGGAGAGGTCTACAAGGATGCAGTAATGCAAGCTGAAGTAATGAACAAATGTTTCCAATCGGTTATCACTAAGTAAAGGGAGTTTGTGGAAGGAGAGGGAGTGATTAGAAATGTAGTGATAAAAGATATAAAAGTGGAAGTGCAGGAAGTGTATAAATTACTGGGAGCTCAAGATGTAAGGAAGGCCCCAGGACCGGATGGAATCTCTAATTGGGTACTGAAGGAATGCAGAGAACAACTGGCGGATAAGATTCACAATTTAATTGTGTGCTCCTTGGAAGAGGGAAAAGTGCCTCGGGAATGGAAGAGGGCAAATGTGGTGCCAATCTATAAGGGAGGAAACAAGGAAGAACCCCTGAATTATAGACCAGTGTCCCTAACCAGCATGGTTGCGAAATTGTAAGAGAGAATCCTGAAAGATAGATGGATAAAATATCTGGAAGAGATGAATATTTTGACTGAAAGTCAGTTTGGATTCAGAAGTGGAATGTCATGTGTTTCCAACTTGTTGAGCTTCTACTCAAGGGCGATTGACGTGCTACAGGAGAGAGACGGTTGGGTGGATTGTGTGTACTTAGATCTGGAGAAGGCCTTCGACAAAGTACCCCACAAGAGACTATTATGGAAATTAGAGCATATAGGAGGACTGAAGGGAAGCCTCCTGGAATGGATGAGAGACTTTTTGAGTGACAGACAAATGAGGACAGTAATAAAGGACAGGACATTTGGATGGAGGGAAGTAACAAGTGGTGTCCCACAGGGCTCGGTGTTGGCACCAGTAATGTTCTTGATTTATGTAAATGATATGGTAGATGGAATGAACAGCTACGCAAGCCTGTTTGCTGATGATGCAAAGATCTTGAGAAAGGTAGAGGTTGAAGAGGACTGTAAAATGCTACAGGAGGATCTGGATAGGATATATGATTGGAGCCAGATGTGGGAAATGAAATTCAACGCAAAAAAATGTAAAATATTGGAAATGGGTAAAAGTACCAAGAGGCCATCATTGAATTATTTGATGGGTAATGAACCAATTAGAAAAGCGAGAGAAGAGAAAGATTTGGGAGTGCTGGTCCAGGATAGTTTGTCACCTGAAAAGCACATAAATAAGATAGTGAGAGAGACATATAAACTCTTGACCAATATAAGAGTGGCATTTCATTACATGGATGAGGAGATGATGAAAAAATTGATAGTGGCCATGATCCGGCCCAGGTTAGAATATGCAGCAGTAGTGTGGTCCCCAAACAAAAAAAAAGATATAA
>JAGKTI010006945.1:11543-38711 GCA_018397915.1 Birgus latro | reverse complement strand
CTACTGCTACTGTATTTCTGTAACTGGATGCATTTTTCTTAGCAGGGTTCTGAGGGCGCTGCGGAAGAAGGTAAGGGAGGGTATGGCACCATGGACAAACCCCCTAGTCGACCCAGCTCCCTTCCTATCATTGTGAGTACAGAATTTCCACAGCTGCTTCTGTTTTATGTAGGAGAATGGGGAGGGGAAGACCGAGAACGAGGTGGAAAGGTAGAATTCATCAGGGAAGATAGATTAGTGAAGTGTAGTTTCAGTGAAAGGTGTGGATTTTTTGTCATTACCACCCAGGAAGACTCTGTGGTTGGTTATTAGTTGTATATTGATTAATTTTTATGTTTGTTTGGAAACATTCATTTTCGAACAGTTGTCCAATTATTTAGTTAGCAGGTTTGATGGCCATATCATCTCTATACTTTGATTTAGTTTTAAGGTGTTCATAGAGTAAACTTTTTACATAAGTTATCCCCTCTGATATATGTTCCATTTTATTGCAAACGGAACAGCCATATAAGTAATGTGTTTGTTAATACTGTACAAGGGTCGGGGAACTTTTTATGGATATTACCCCAAAATTTATGAGTAAAATTAAGTTACCCCCAGACTTCAAAGTAAACAAAAGCAAACTAATTTGCTCCTAAAATTGTTGAATGTGGTATATAGTTTACATGATACGTGGTTTTACATCTTGTTCAATAAATTTAATTAATTTATCTGAAAAATCAGTAATATACCGCACACATTACCCCCCAGATTTTTATATTTACCCCATTTGAGGTAATTTACCCTTGTTCTCCGACCCCTGATTCAATAGGTTTTCGTGAAATCTGAATTATATACATAAGTTAGCCCGTCTTATGTTCAACCTCTTTCGTTTTCTTTTATTAATTTCCGCACCCGTTTTCTGGTTCTCGCCTCCCTGATGGCGCCAGAAAATAGATCTCCATATCTTGCCTTCTTATCCGGCATGATTCACAGGATTTCTTTTCATCAGGGCTCCCCGCGGGCAGAAAGATGCTTTCATTATTTATCTTGCTCCCGCCTGAGGTTTGCTGGTAATGTGGTGGTGGTGTGGGGGCGGAAAAGATAGGCTTGGGATGGAGTGGCGGTGTCTGGTCTGAATGTGTTCTTGTTTATTATATAGCAAAGCATAGATTAAAGCCCATCAACCACACGAAGGGTCATAAAGGCAACTATGCACTCTTTAACTTGACCCAAAATTATATAAAGAGATTAATACTAGACACAGAGAAGTGCAGTGGAAAGGATGCACAGTCACTGAGTTTCGCTGTAGGTTAAGTCACAGAGTTACGTGAATTAAACAGGAAGCGAACAAAAATCAGGGCCAGGTTAAGGCTCATGGGCTATAGTTAATTATCTGCCAAGTCCCAGTCATCTAGAGCAGCAATGGCCTCACACTTCGGGGGGCCCTGGGCAGGAGTTTCATGTGAGGCCCTCCAGCATAACTTGTGATTTTCATATCCTGATATCAAAATACTAGTAGCTTTTCTACAGAACAGTCCAGGTTCTGAATTATTTTTACTTCACATTGGCATACGATTATGATGCATGTCACGAAGAAATGCTATGGAAAAGATGTAGAGCCATAGCATTGTCCTCTGCCATCGATCTACGTGAATATAAGCTGCAAAAGGACGAAAATGTGGGCCACGTTAGAATAAAAAAAGAATATACCTGTTTTACTCAACATGGCCTAAAAGTCTCCCCTCTCTGTCTTTAATGCCGAGCTGCAGCCAGAAAGTAATACTGGAATATATGGCCTTGGTCGTGTAGAAGTGGAAAGGAGGTAGAGCTGTAACAGTACATTTATCTACCACTGACCTGAGTGAAATAAGCAGCAAAAAGACACGAAATTTTAGGCCAGGTTAAGATAAAATGAGTACAGTATAGTTAATTATTTGCCAGATTCCAGTCTATCTATTTATCTATCTATCTATTGCCAGACGCCACAATCCCGCAAGGGGTGGCCATTTGACTCTGAGTTATTTGTTTTACAGGGAGGGGCACTAACCCTCCACCAACCCACTTGTTGACACGTAGGGAGCACGTATGGTTTGGTTATATGGTTACCACCCAGCGTTGTAAATGGTTTCTTGGTTTACAGGAAACCATTTGGCTTGTCACTCAATGTAAAGCCACCTGTAAAGGAAAGAAAAGCAATAAGAAGTGACAGGAAAGATGGGAGAAATAGGAAGAGAGGAGGGCAGGCTCAGAAAGAGAATGATAAAGGCTAAGGAAGAAGTAGGCAGCACTACACCAAGTGAGTGGATGATGGTCGCCACCACCTACCACTAAGATTCCAGTCATCGCCCAGAATATGATTCGCAGCAATCGAGTAATAGAGGAAGGAATTAATAATAATAATAGTACGAGTGTGGTAATGCTAGCATTTTTTTTTCGGCGGAACTGAGCTACTTTTGTAACTTGAACACGAGTTGTGGTTGCATGAAATTGAACCTTATTCATGAGGCAGGAATGAATATCCTTTGTTACCAGTCAAATCAGCCCTCCAGTCTGACTAATCTTGTCATCCACTGAGCTAAAAGAGGATGGGGATCTTTGCTCGATGATAAACAGACCGACCATAGTAAAGTTAAGTGTGGTGATGTGAGCGTGTTAACCCCCTTCCCCACACCCCAGAATGGTCACAGTGCTGAGACGGGCCAAGACTGCTCAGTGGACCCGGAAGTGGACCAGGAGACGTCTTTCACGCAGCAGGTTAGTCGAAATTATGGCCCGTAGTATTCTCTCTCTCTCTCCCCAGACGCCTTAATTCCGTAATGGGTGGCCACACTGTCCTCTGGTATTTGACTGCCCTTCCTCCAATTCACACACCCCTCTCTTAGATATCTCAACTTCATCCCACCTTGTCATCCTTGGTGTTGCTCCTAGTATTAACACATTTAATCCCTTCAGTCCCATGACTCATTTTCATATTATTATTGCTGTTCTAACGTTTTTACGGAACGTAGGATATACTTCTGGAACGAGAGGGGTTAGATACAGCGTTCTAGAGAGAGAGAGAGAGAGAGAGAGATCTTGTGTCTACAGATAAGAATAATAAGAAAATACATACGTCCTTGGAGCCAAGAGGTCAATCCCGTAACGTATTGAAAATGTTATGGTATCCACATGTAGACGATTTTATCCAGTTTTAGAGAACCTGCATGTTATGAATGGATACGTGAAAGCTGTGTTGAACGCCCAGTACGAAATTTTTCCTAAGCTGAGATAATTCGTCTTTTGGAAGTATGAATAGTGTATAAAATCAGTGATCATGGTGAAGGGTTAAGATGTATGCTACAAAAAAAAAAAAAATGCCGAGGAAAAGGTGCTTCGAAAACTGTATTAAAAAAAAAAAAAGGCTGATTTTTTTTGTTTTCTCCAGGAGCCCCAGGAAGTGGTGAAAGAGAGCGAAGGTAGCGAGGCAGGGTCAGGGGAGGAGGCTGCTGTACCCGGTGCCACCCTCCGTCAGTACCTCCTCTCCATTGTCTACATGCCTAAGGTTAGCAGTACTCAAACGGTGAACGTGGCGAGGTAGGAGGGGGGGGGACGGGAAGGAGAAAGGGCAGGGGAAGGGATAAGGGAGAGGGTTGAGGGTAGAGGCTGTTGCCCCCGGCGCCACCCACCGTCAGTATTTTTGTTCCTTGTCTATGTCTAATCTCATTTGCAATGACTGGAGTAAGAGTAAGTTACTTTCGCACTCGGTTTTCGGTACTGAAGGTTTAGAACCGAGCTTCAGGAGGTTTTTTTTTTTTAACATTTGATTGGGTTTAGGTAGGCTAGACAAGGCTTGGGCAGGTTAGAGAAGATTTTCTTGAATTTGAGATGTCAGTTGAGTTTGGAATCGGTTGGATTTGGCTGTTAGGTTTAATTAGGATAACTAGTTTGGGTAGGTTTGCATGCATTACCTGTAAAATTCATGAGTACATCATCGAATTTATAGTTTATTTACCGAGCATGGACGTTGTTCATTCACTGGCCTATTAGTTTTATTTTAGCATGATTTTGGCAGTGGTGTAGCCATGTCTCCATAAATGGAGGATAGGAGGAAGTCCTTTTCTGAGGACCCTCACGGCCACACACTGTTCATACATCAATGGAAAATTTCAGGTGGAGGGGAAGGGTCTGAGAAGTCTCTGGAGAGTTAAGTCAGTTTTAACTAGATATCCACTTACCTGAAGAGGTGGGTGGAAATGGTTGTATCTCTAAAATACTTTCCCCATGTAACTGGCATGGTGGTATAGCGCTTGGTTGGGAATGTGCTGAGCCTGAGTCCTTTGTGTCCAAGAGGTGGCCAGAGTTTTTTCCATCATGTAAACATCACTAGAGGTATAGGTTGGTCACTAGCCATTTAATGTTCTAGACTACAGTAGCCTAGGCATGGGCCCCTACACTCCAAATGAAACAAAATGGGATTGGCATTACCATTAAAACTTTTGTCTTAATAAAGTTTATTGTGTTGCTGATACATGCCCTTTCCCACTTACAGTCACTGCGGATTCTGTGTCTGACCAATTTGTTCTGCTGGATGTCCCTTGTCTGCTACTCCCTCTACTTCACTGACTTTGTCGGAGAGGCTGTATTTGGTGGTGATCCAGGGGTAGGTACCTATTATTTTTAATCCAGGTGATGGCCATTATAGTTTGTTCTTGCTAGTACCAGACTGATTTATTCAGTGTAAGATGGAATTCTCAGACTGAAGGGGTCAGAGATAGCCATCTGTTGCTGCCATTATCCAAAACATGGGTAGCAAAGACTGGGTCTTGATCCCTCCTCCTTTATTGTCTTCACATAAAGACCAAACAGGCAAAGTAGGCAGGGACACATACAAGTACAACTGTAACCAAACAGATACAGCCCTATAACCATATGGTTCACTAAATTCAAATAATGTGACAGTAGTGTCATACCTAAGGCATATCACTTATCAAATATAACGAAGTTATAATACATAAATAATCCATGAAGTAAAATATACAGTACACTTACATCTGTGCTCCAATGAAGTACAAAAAAAAAAAAAAAATTGGCAGCCCCCAAGGTCTCTCGTTGCCTTCCGCTATCACTCTGAGAAAAGCCTCATTTTGGGCTTGCACTTCAGCAGCGGAAAGCAACGAACCTCTGCAGCAGCAAGTCAGTGTTTGATTCACTCAATCATATGTTTCCTTTCATAGCTTCAAAGTCTTCATGTGACATGAGTTAGGTCATCAAAACATTTTACGAATTAAATGCAATGAGATACACTCTCTGTGCATCCACTGATAATGAGACACTGTAATAAAGGATAAGAGATAACGTACGTACGAATACAATATAACAATACAAAACAGTGACTTGGAATAACCCTCACATATCCGGAACACCGTCATTAATGCCATCACAGGTGGAGGGCTTTACTAAACTGAAAATTTAAAATCATCTTGATGCAGCAAGAAAAGTTAAAATCACCAAATTCATAAAGTTTAGTGTATCGGCTCCCCCAGTTTACTATTAGCTGAAGAAAATAACATTAGAAGAATATGAGTGTTATTGGTGACAGTATTAATATCCAGACAGTAGCTTCTATGGCTCACCGTCAGTTAATGCATATGGCTGTAGCTGGTAGCAGCCGTGGCTCAGTGGGTTAGAGCGCTCTGCTCTGACCGAATGGTCGGAGGACCGAATCCACCCAAGGGTCATTGGTAGACATCAGGAAGGGCGTCCGGTCATAAAATGCTACACGCTCCAATCCAAAAGTCCTCTATCCAGGGGCAACACCTTAGCCCTTCGGGGATACCAGACGTGAAACCAAATTTACTTTTAATTTTTTATATGGCTGTAGCTGGAATAGAATGCAGGCATCCTTTTTTTGTGATGGTTACCCAACTCTTGCTGCAGATACATCATCCTCTTCCATCTTCATGGGAAAAAGTTCACTCTGTGAGGAAATTGTCTGGTACTTCAGTGGGCCTCATATGGACAGTTACTATTACAGTTTGTCATGTTTGCTGTTGTGGGACCACACTTATCTTTATATGAGTGCAGGTTGGAGTTGTCCTCCTGCCATCAATCATCCTTTTATGGGATAGGGCTGAACTTCAGGGACATTTATTTAACATGGTAGCCCTCTACAGCCCATTGTCAGTGTGACCATATGAAATCCTTGTCCAGCACTAGTTTGTCATGTCAAAACTTTGATAAATGAAGTAGTTGCATTAACTGAAAGTACATTTGTGAAATATTGTCCCTCCCTGTTTTTTTTTTTTTTTTTTTTACCATCTATTTTATAATTTTACATGCGTACCAGCATATTAAACTTTGGTAAGTAAAATTGTTGCATTGATTGAAACTACATTTGTGAAATATAATGTCCACCCCCCTCCTTTATATATATACTGTATTTCTCATTTCTTATTTTGACTGCAATCCCAGCAACATTTAAATTCAGTTAGCTAAAGAAATGTCTGGAAGTCAGTTCTCCTTCTTTATTAGTTTAACTTTAAAGTAGCTTTACATGTTGATAGTCATGAACTATTATTGGCATTAACTGACAGTGTTATCAAATAAAATTGTCCAAGCTATTTTGCATATGAGGAGAGAGCTTGTGAAATGATAATCAAATATTTTGTTGAGTGGTGAAATGAATCCAACTGGCTGGAGTTTGAACACACAACCCTTAGGACTGAAGTTTGCTCACAACTGTTCATATACTTCTTTCTAGGTGCAATTTGGCTCTTAAGGTGTAAGCACAGCTTGCAGGTGCTGCCTCCCTTTGTTTTTATTATTTCCTGGCCCTCTAGTGATGAGGTAACATGAATCGTGATGTGAATGATGACAGTTTTCTGTTGTTCCTAGTACCCGAAATTGCCTAATCCACCTTTCTGTGATTCTGCTTACACCGAATGTTTGTACTATCTGTTCGGGATTCTCTCCCTAGATAAAGGGATATCATGCCGCCTCTTATATCCCTAGCAGTTAGATGCATGTTGCTTTACCCCTCGTACTAAGGTATATGCTAGGTCTGCATGACGTTTTGTGGTAAGTTGTAAAATGAAACGACCAGGCAATCATTGCATAACCAAAAGTGGTTCATGTCGTGTCTCTCGGACACAGTAATTTTCGCGAATCAGTGTTAAGGCTTCATAATTCCATGGTTTTATTTATACTGTCATCCCATCAGCAGCAGATATGAAGCTTGAGGAAGTCAGGCTTGCCAGCCGTGAATATGTTACTAAGGTAGACCTCATAATGGTTCATGTGCTACACTTAATCTTTGCACAAAGCCTTGACATGACTTTTGCCTTCATTGTACCCTTGGTAGCTACTGGAGAGGCATACCTTTGGTGGCACTGATAGCATGGGTGGTGGAGAGCTGCCAACTTATACAGACATTCCTCCATTCCCTCTCTCCCCTGAAGGAGGATGGTGTTCTGCAGAAAAGAGCAACTTTAGTTTGTAAAAAGGTCAACTTTCAGTGCACAGGGTTCAGTTTTAGCTGAGCATAGGGCCACAACAACAACTTTGTATTTGTTTGTACTCCACAACACTCTCATCAATCACTTTTCACATCTCAGCCATCTAAATCCCCATCGCAACGATCAACGTATCATCTGACATAAGAGACAGGAACTCAGACTTTGCACCTTTCACTCACAACCAGATGAAGCACATCATTGGCAGCCTTAAGCACTCATCTGCCTGTGGACCAGACAACATAAGCAACATACACCTTAAACACCTTGGACCAGAAGGCATACAAGCACTTACCAACATATCAAACTACAGCTACTCACAGAACATAATACCCAACATCTGGAAGCATGGCATTATCATCACTGTCCCTAAACCCAACAAAGACCCCATGTTACCTTCCTCACATTGCCCCATCACACTCCTCTGCAACCCTTCTAAAGTCACTGAACAACTGGTACTACAACTAGTTACACCTCACACCTCCCTAGCCCCATCACAACATGATTCAGGCCACTACACTCCACAAACACTGTTTTTACAGACCTTACACAGAGAGTTTTTGATGGCATGAATTCAGCAAGGCCACCACTCAGAACACTCTTTGTCACACTAGACATTAGTAAAGCATTTGATGCCATCCCCCGCCACAACCTCACAAACATGCACAATGACACAAAAAGATGGCTGGCAAAGTACTTAGCAGGCAGATGTGCACATGTAACATTTGGCGGTCAGTCTTCGAACATCAGGAAGTTCACAAATGGGGTCCCCCAAGGATCTGTTTTGTCCCCTACACTCTTTAACCAACACATGCATGACATACCCACACACCACAGATACATATAGCTTTCTATTCAGATGACATAACACTTACATGTACACACCAAAATGCAACCACAGCCACACATCCTCCAACCTTACCTCAACACACTACATGAATGATTTACCACAAACAGGCTCAAAATAGCCACAGCCAAATCTACAGTGACCCTTCTCACAAAGTGAATAGCAGAACACAATCACATTCCACACCTCACCATAAACAACACTCCCCTTCCACACACACACACACACACACACTCACACACACACAGACACACCGCTCGCTGGTGCAGTGGTAGCGTTCTCGCTTGCCATCTGGTAGACGGGAGTTCGCGCCTCGCTCAGGTTGCGAAAAGTTTCACTGATGAAGTGGGTGGTTACTGTCCCCCTTGAGCAAGGGGATGGGTGTGTGCGTGTGTGAAGGTCACAGCCTTGCCCATAGATCGGACTATATGAGCTCTCAGCTCCCCTCCGGGAGGGTAAAAGCTGACGATCATTACCATCAAGTGATCCTGACCGACCCGGTGAGTTACACACAAAATCCTTGGTGTAACATACAATGCGTCAGTGTCATTTAAACAACACATCACAAACATCAAAAATAAATTAACACCAAGACTCAGTGCCTTGAGGTCACTTGCCCATACAACATTTGGACACAAAAAAGAAACCACAACCACAGTATACGAACATTATATACGTTCAGTGATGACTTATGCAAGCCCTGCTTGGGCTCCTAACCTCACTAAAACACACTATAACATTTTTCAGACCATACAGAACAAGGCCCTAAAAATAATTACAGGCTGCACAGCTACTACACCCACAGACTACCTACACCAAGAAACCAAAGTCCTCAAAGTCAAGGATCATCTGGACATGAGAGGCACCCAAATTCTCGCTGCAGCCTCCACAAACCCACAACATCCACTACACTACATGGCAGCACATCCACACACGCACACCAAGGAACATCAAAACAGCACCCAGCACATGATATAAAAAACAAATACAGTATGTCATCGCTCCCCCCTCGCCTGCCTCAGACCAGCTTCCAGGAACATATTCATACACAAATCACTCGCCGCTCCATTCAGTCACTTAAAGACAACACGCAGCTGCCTGCATGGCTTCCTGATATCCATCCTTCTGAATCCTATCTCCCTTGTGAGGGCAGGGTCCACCTGGCCAGGCTGAGATGTGGGAATCATCCAGCCCTCTTATGTTATCAGAAGAGGCTGGATGACTCCGTCGCTGATGCCTGTCCAGGATGTAACACAGCCCCCCATACTATTAAGCACATTATGGAAGACTGCATTGCACACAATCACCTATGCCAACAACACAACATACACTCCTTGAGAGCTCGGTGGGAAAGCCTTATCTTGGCCATGGCCTTCCTTAGGGACTCGGGGCTGTTCAGCAACACTGCCTAGAGAACAACTACTATTACTACTACCTACTTCTAATGCCTCAACTCTGCTCTGCAGGCAAAAGATGGCACACGTGAAAAGGAGTTGTACGAGGAAGGCGTGAGGTTCGGGTGCTGGGGGATGGCACTCTACTCACTTTCCTGTTCCCTCTACTCATTTATCATCGAAAAGCTTGTCAAGCACTTTGGGTAGGCAGTTGTGCTGTATTTATTATGGCCATGTACTTATATATATACTGTTCAGTGAAAGCATTACAGGTAGTTCTCACAGGTCCCTATTATTTATCTGTCCAACACTATTTCTAGACTTAATTGGTATTCATAGTCTTTCATAGAGTGTAGTTGTCAGATCTTGATGTTTTCTCATTCTAATTGTTGTCTTACAACTTGCAGTCTTCATAAAGTCAGTGTGTTGGAGGCATATTAATCTGAATAGAATATTCAACATTGTATACATTTAGTCACCTTAACAGTGTATCCATGCATATCCTAATATGGTACAAGAGTTCTTCCTCAATGATTACTGTCCACCCACTCACTCGATGTAGTGCTGCTTTGGGTGTCTGCTCATTCTCCTCTTCCATCCTTCCTCATCTGTCTTTCTTTCCTTTACTCTTTCCTCTTTCTTCTGCCCTGTTAAACACTCCATCTTCTTTCTCTCTTTCCTTCAGTCTTTTCTCTTCCTTCTGCCTATGGGTAACTCTACACTGAGTTACAAGCCAAATGGTTTCTTGTACACCAGGAAGTCATTTACTACGCTGGGTGGTAACTATATAACCAAATAATGGCCCCTGTTGGTTTAGTGGGTAATTAAGGTGCTCCATTCCGATTGAGTCTGTGTAAGTTTATATCCAAGGGGTGGTTGGGGTTTGTTGCTCATGTAATGCCAGTCAAGGATGAGTGAGGCTGGTCATTCTCATCTTAAATGTCAGCCCCTGGTTCCTGTGCTCCTCATGGGGCGACATACGATTGGATGATGGATGGATGGATAGATCATCATTTCATCCTATCATCATTTTAATTGCTATTTATTCTTAATCTTATGTATTATCTAATTTCTTCATTATTGTAACATCTCTCCATCTTCAGGGCACGACCAGTCTACATCTATGGCCAACTAGTGTATAGTATTGGAATGGTATTTATGGCAATCTTCAGACATCGTGCAGCTGTCATCATCTTTTCATGCTGTGCTGGTGTCATGTACTCCACACTCTTCACTATGCCATACCTCCTGGTTGCACACTACCATGCTAAGCAGATGGTAGGTGGATAAGGAGAGTGAGGACAGTGGATGATACTGGTGGTAGAGAGAACCAGACTCTTGTCATTTTACTTTACCCAGATTTGCCATCTCTCCATTATTGCTCAGTTGTATTGATAGATTATCACTGTATTATGATGCTAGTCACAAAGAACTGCTGTGGAAAGGATGTCGAGTCCTAGCATTATATTATTCTGCCATTGAGGTTTGGTACATGAAAAAAGCAGCTAAAGGATGAAAATCTAGGCCACAATTAAGTAAAAGGAGTGTGCTGTAGTGATGGATAAAGTGAATGATAATGATGGTAGAGATGAGTTGGATGAGTGGTGATTATTGTAAGGTAATGTAGCCACTGAATTTGCACAGCACAAAAATATTAATGTGCCAGGTGTATAAGCCAGATAAACAGTAAAGTACCATACAATACTTGGTAGTCTGTTAATAAGTTCTCTTTTGCTGTAGTCTTTTAATAAGTTCTCTGTTGCTGTAGTCTGTTAATAAGTTTACTGTTGCTGGTAATTTTAGAATATTTTATTAGGTAATTTAGTTTGCTCTCATTAAGTCAAGTTGAACAACAGTACAGTGTATTACTATGAAAATTATTGCTTTCCATTCCACTAACCTTTTCATGAGGTTTATTGTTTATATCCATGCCCACCTGTATAGTGAATAGTCTTTTATCTTCTATGCTAAGCTCTCATCCTTGTCCCACTTTTCATGCCCTTTACCTTCAGTTGTCTTTGTTATCAGTGTTTTGTCATACTGTTACTTAAATTTTGTCCTTTTGCTTGTTTCCTTGTATTCAGCCCTCTTAGTTCCCTCATGTTCCATTTACAGTATCAGGTTTGTAAACTTGCTGTGTATTCTTAACTGCTACATCTTGTGCTCCACTTCCCACCTGTTGCTTCTTGTCCATTTTTTTCTCTTACCTCCTTCATGCTGCTGCAGTAGTTATGTCTTCCTGTAGATCAAGTGTGAGGACGTTTGGCTGATATCAAAAGTGAGGGAGCTGTGGGGATACTGCTGTGGCCGCTCTGCTGACAAGGTGAGAATTAGAGCGCAAGAGAAAGAGGGAAGATTTAAGGGAAAGCCATTGTTGTGACATACTGTAATAACTTAGATCATTGGAGGGAAGAATGGAGAGTGAAAGTGAAGGAGGAGCAAAGAGTAGATGTTGAAGAGTTCTTGTTTATAAAATTTTTATACATGATATTGCATTTGTTAAATACTGGCCAAAAATTGTCATATCTCCATTTTGAATGCTGAGTTGTGACAGTGTTTTAGTGCTAGATTATGTGGCTAATCATGAAGTTTTTTAGAATGGATATAGGCTATAACAGTTGTATTCTACCATTAAGCAACATGAAATAAGCTGCAAAAGGACAAATCTTTGCCAGGTTAAGGTAAAAGGACTATAGGGAAATCACTGTACTATTATTGCTCTACCCTGGTTTGTCTGACTGAGAAAACTCATCGCCCACAAGCAAGCAGCCATCTTCCTGTGGCATACATCACATTGCCAGGGTCCAGACAGGGTCCTTCCACAGGGCTAGGTGTAGGGAAAATGGAGGGGCCATTGTCCCTAAGAGGATGAGCTGTGTATTGGAGATATATATGAGTATTTTTTTTTTTTAATAGTACAGAGGAAAGGAAAACAAATTAATAAAAAAAAAAAATCCATACACCAGATTACTGGTGTCCACCATTCATGAAATATCTGTAACAGTTGGACTTGAACAGATGTAGGTTGAAGTTTGGAGGGAAACAACTCTGGGGAAGCAAATTCCAGAGAGATGCAGTTCTGGGAACAAAAGAATTCCGATAGGCAGAAGTTCTGCAATATGGCTGTGTGACATTCCAGTCATGAGCACTGCCAGATGCCCGTGTAGCATGAGGGAAGGCATGGAGAGGTGGCACAATGGATGCAACTTCGTCTGAGCTTTTACCATAAAAATATCTGTAAAATAATGCAAGGGAGGCAACATTCCTTCTTACTTGTAGGGGAGGTAATTTATTTGTAATAGCAGGGTTATTAATAATTCCAGCAGCTTTGTTCTGAATTTAGTCTAGTTGTTTTAATGCAACGACTCCACATCCTTTCCACAAGGGTGAACAATATTCAGGCTGAGAGTGCACATGACTCTTATAAATTATAGCTAACTGCTCGTCGGTGAAGAAGTTACAGACTGTGTACAATAATCCAAGTTTCTTTGAGGCAGTTTTAGCAAGTAATCTGACGTCAGAGGTCCAGCTAAGGGCATTGTTAAGTGAGACGCTGAGAATTTCAATACTATTGGAGATCGGAATATTAATAGCATTGAAGGTAATATACGATTCTGACATTATCTCTCTATTAGTAAATTGTATATATTTGGTTTTACTAGCATTAAATGAGACAAGGTTGTTTTGTCCCCATTCACTGATCATACATAAGTCTTGATTTATGGAGATAGCTGTACTGAGTTGAGAATTAGAGATATCAGACTTTGTAAATGGGTGTCTAAGTGTGAATGAACTATGAAGTGTTGAGTCATCTGCATACAAATGGATGGGATTGTGGGTGACAGATAAGAGATCATTAATATGAACCAGGAATAGGGTTGGCGCCAGAACTGATCCCTGTGGCACGCCAGCGTTGAGTGGAGATTGGAATATACATCGTCTACTTTTACCAATACACCAGTTCTGTATGAACAGCCCTAGCATGTATTCAATGTGGACTGTGGGTGTTAGTGCCGAAGTGGTGACATGTAGAGGTGTATGGTCTGTAGGAGGACTGCTGGGCCTTGATAGCAGGCTGTGAAGTGTATGCCCAGAGTTGGACACATTAAAAGAAAAAAAAAAACTTTTTCTGTCACTGAGATATAAGTCCAGCAGAGAAAAGAAAAACGTAGTCCATAGCAAGGGAGTTCGGACAGCAGGGAACGGTGCCATATTCTGTCGGTAGCTTTAGAAATATGAAGGGCAACTGCATGAGTTTCTCCATATAGGTCGATTGATTGATGGATGGTATGGGTCAGGAGGTTGAGTATGTCAATGGTGGATATTTCATGGCGAAAACCATAGTGTCTCACTATTTAAGTTGTTAGATTCAAGGTATTTAACTATGTGTTTATTAATTAAAATTTCAAACACTTTACAAAGAGAAGATGTGACAGCTATTGGTCTATAATCAGAGGGGTCAGAAGAACTTCCTTTCTTTGGAATTGGGTGGATATTGGCTTCTTTCCATGAATTAGGGAATGAAGAGGTATGTAGGCATCTTCTGAATAATTTAGCAAGAACAGGGTCAAGTTCTGTGAAACACTTTTTCAAAACAATTGGAGGAATTCCATCTGGGCTTGGAGCTGTACAGCCTGGACTTCACTGCTTGATAAATGTGGTCGAATTCCTTGCCTGGCAGTGTTGTGTAAGGCCAGCTACCGGGCCTTGGTTCCACATCACTTCCATGATAGTACCTCCCTGGACATGGCAGTGATTTGCCCAGTACCTTTTTGGTGTGCTAAATGGTGCTACACCTTGCCCATGGGTAACTTGGGACCATGCAGGCAGGGGCATCCTTCTTCCCTAAGCCAGGTCCATTGCCCCAGCAGCATACTAAAGTGAAATACTGTTGTAGAGTGTACCATTAACCTATTAGCGTAATGTATATCCTGCTTGAACTAACTAGTAAATCCTTCCATATTTATACAAGATATGGGATAAAACTTAATTGAGTAATTCTCAAAAGATGTTATCATCCTCAGTTTTGTGGAGTAGTCCACACTGGCTTGAAGGCTTTGTTTGCAGCTGTAGTAATGTCTGGATCTGATTGTTGGTCATGAGTCCCATTTCAGGAGAGTTACCTCATTTTTAACATGTAGCTTCCATCCGGGAAATTTCGAATTTAAGGAGAAACTAAGGAGAGGTAGGAATTTTTTCGTCATTTTTTTTTTTTTTCTTATTCAGTACTGTATTTATTGTAATGATATGATGGTCTGTGTTTTCACTCAAGTAATTTCTTATTCTATTTTTGGCAGTTTGAGAGTGAGCCAAGTGAGGGGTCCAATGTTTTATCCAAAGCTGGACCAGAGCACCAGGTGCGAGGCTTAGGAACAGATGTGGCCATTGTGTCTTCAATGGTATTCTTGGCACAGTTCATCCTTTCTTCCTGTATGGGCTCCATCGTCTCTGCAGTTGGGTCTACAACAGCTGTTGTGTGTGCTGCCAGTTTGCTTGCAGCCTGCGGCTCCTTCACTGCAACGCAAGTGGTGTACCTGGACCTGTAGGGAGCTAAGCAAGCCTCGGATGTTGCTGTGACCTATTTTTCTTTGCCACGAAACTAGCCTGATAATTTGGGAAAGTAAAATTTGTATTAATCATTACTACAGTGCAAGTGCATCCAAGAAGAAGTAGAGAACCTGTCACTAGGTGCTGGACTACTCTGCCAGCCTTCCTGAAAAGGATTTCCAGAAATGAACCTGCTGCCATCATTGTGATTTGAAGAGTAATCCATTTCAGCCAGCCACAAAACTCTGTAGGTATTATTAAGACAGTAGACACCTAAGCATGATAGTGGAGAAATGGAGGAGAGTTGGAGGTTAATGGATGCTTTTCTTTCTTACCTACTACTATCATCAGAGAATTTTTTGGCATTTACATGGGAAACAGTTGAATCATACTTCTGGAGAAAGTGAAGTATATAAAGCATTATAAGGTATTATGGTTTTATATATAATGTAGGATATGTAATGACAGATTATGTTTATATATGCAGTAATCTTTTCAAAACATACAACAGCCAAGTGTTTATGTATGATACCAGATGTTTTGCATGAGTTTATTACTGAAGAAGGGTTAGCATCCTGTGTCTCCCACCCATTCAAATTTCTCTTAAGTTATATATTTATTTAGTATTCTGATCACACTAACAATCCAGTACAGGTAGCTGACTAACATAACTTATTCTTCCACATTGATGCTACAGCTATCCAGCTAACGACAGTTGTTAAAACTTCATGTGTAAGCTAAATTAAATAAGGGGAGCCAGGTGGGCAGTCCCAGTGATTGTGCTTAATATAGATTCATTTCACAGTGGAGGAATGTTGTGGATGAATGTAGTGCCAGGTGGAATGTTCATAGTTGCTAGGAGAGAAGGAGGGTAGAGTGGCAAGATTGGAATGTCGTATTGTATTGTTAACTTGTACTTTACTAACCATAAGCAGATCAGGGTGCAGATGGTGACACTATTGTGTGGTACTTAATTGCACTGGATCACTGGAATAATACCTGATGTACTGAGGAACAGGATTACTCTATTTCTGTTGTATATTTCTAGAAGTTTGTCCTCATTCATGGGATTTCTCATGAATTTGCATGTTACATCGCTGTAGGAAGTAATATGTGAACTAACTTCTCGCATGCAGAATCTTTAGGTTGATGTAGCCAGGACTGAATGTAGATGCAGTCAACTCAACTACTACTGTGTAACTTGCTGGGATTAGTTGAATTAATGCTGCAGTGTATGCCAGACTTAATGACAGAGTATGAACTGTCATTAGGGGGCAGCAAATGGTATGATGTTGGCTTGGATGTAAAAGTTTTAGGCTGGTTCAGTGAGCTTTTTCTGCTATAAATAGAAGCAAAAATAGGTTCTGTGTATGACCATCAAAAGTTTTCACACACAGTTTCATTCAATTTGGAATATGGTGGAACATTACCCCAAAATATCTTGATCGGTGGCTTTTCACGAGTTCCTTAGCATGCTACTTTTAACTCCTTCAGTCCCATAATTTATTTTGAATTTTATTAATGCTACCCTTGGGTGAATTCATGTTGCATAGAGCCTCAGCCCATTAGTGGCAGATGAGGATGCCCACTACCCACTCACTTGATATAGTGCAGACTTGTGGTTACTACATGAGTGACAAGCCAAATGGTTTATTGTAATCCGGGAAACCATTTACTATGCTTGGTGATAACCCACTCACTCAGTGTAGTGCTGCTCTCGGGTCTCTACCCTTTCCTCTCCTCCATCCTTCTTTCCTTCAATCCTCTTCTGTCTTTCTTCATTCTTTCCTCGTCCTTCTGCCTTTGGGTGACTCTACACTGAGTGACAAGCCAAATGGTTTCCTTTACACCAGGAAGCCATTTACTACGCTGGGTGGTAACCACATAACCAGATTTTGGCACCTGGTGGTTTAGTGGGTAATTTCGGCGCTTCAATCGGATTGAGCCAGTGGAGGTTTATATCCAAGGGGTGGTTGGGGTTTATTGCTCACGTAATGCCACTCAGGGATGCGTGAGGCTGGTCACTCTCATCTTAAATGTCAGGACCAACTTGCCTAGCCTCGGGCTCCTACGCTTCTCTGTGGGGCGACATAGGATTGGATAATGGATGGTGATAACCATGTATCCAGATATCAACAGGATGAGGCCTTCAAGGGTTTTTATTCAAGAGATGATTGAAGTTTGTTGTTCACTGAATTCTACCTGGGCAGGTGAGGCTAGTCATCCTCACCATCACCATTGATGTCAGAACTGAGAAGCCTAGCCCCAGGTGCCTGTGTCGCTGAAGGGACTGTAAACGATTGGATAGAGAAAGCCCTCTCCTATTTGTACTGCAGTGGCTTATCAATACTATCTGAAACCCCTCAAGTTTAGAAAGTCTCAAGCTGTGTAAAATCATCTGAGACAGCACAAAAAAAAAGGGGGGGGTCATCTAGTTCAGGGGGTAACTGAAGTAGTCTCTTCATTTTCAGATTCTTAATTAGTGTGTTTGATTGGCTTACATAGTGATGTGAAATGAGTAGAAGTTATATTGCAGTGTGCTTGATATTGTGTTGTGTGGTTGTTAAAACAAGGTTTATCTTAAATTCCACGGTTGTGTAAGTGTTCATAATTCAGCTTTTATTTTGCCTAAGCTGAGGTTGTTTTTCTTTCTTTCTTTCCTTCCTTCCTCTTCTGTCTTTCTTTCATTCTTTCCTCTTCCTTCTGTATACAGGTGACTCTACACTGAGTGACAAGCCAAATGGTTTCCTGTACAATCATGAAACAATTTACTACACTGGGTAGTAACCATATAACCAAATTATGGCACCTGGTGGTTTAGTGGGTAATTAAGGTGCTCCAGCTGGATTGAGCCTGTGTAGGTTTATATCCAAGGGATGGTTGGAGTTTATTGCTCATGTATTGCCACTCAGAGATGTGTGAGGCTGGCCACTCTATCTTAAATGTCAGGACCAACTTCCCTAGCCCCTGGCTTCTATGCTCTTCATGGAGCAACACATATCGAGACTTAGTTGCTCACATAACTAATTATCTGGTCCATTCATTAGAAACAATCAATTGGGAATAACTAATAATTCCCATATTCTCTGTGATGTATGGATGTCTTGATGAAACTCTCAGTTGTGTGTGTCTGTGCAGAAGTAAGAATCAAGAACTTGAGTAAAAAAAAAGAAATACAGCTGAAACTTATGAAGTTCCTCCTAATCAACCCTCCTTAGAGCAGTTGTCATTTCACCATTGGTAATGGTAGTCTGTATGTAATTCTGTGTATAAAGTAGCATAGGAAGAAGCACATTAGCCTAACTATTTTTATCCCTTGAACTAATGTGTACATAGGTTAGTGTTAGTATAGTATTAGATATGACCAGTTGAAGTTAAGAAACTAATGTTGTAATTTACTAAATATGTAGAGAAAGCAATGGAGCAGAGTAGAAAGTAAAAGACAGTGGAGTAGGTGCATACAAGTTATAAGAGATATGAGAGCTTATAGAATGTAAACAGCATAAGAAATATCACATGCTGTGAAGCACTCTGGCAAGAAAAAAATATACAATACAGTACTATCAGTATTATGTAGTATGACACAGCTGATGAAGAAATTGTAAGTTTTGTTTTCTGAATATTCCTTCTTAGCCTGAAAAGTATGGTTTTAATGGTGACTTTTATGCTTATTCTTAGTGGAAACATAATTAATGCCGTCAGATTTTCACTGTCATTTGTTTTACAAATCATTAAAAAAAATAAAAATACAAAAACAGCCAGGGTGGGGGTTCATGTTTAGACTAATTTAGTCCAAAATATTTAAGAGTAGGAGACTTTTCTATGCCCCAATAGCATTTTAAATAGTAGGAAATCTCTGGGCACCTTGAGAAAGTGTACTATAGCATGTACATCACAACCTTTCCAACCCCAGAGCCCTATCACCAGACTACTAGGTGTCTCAACAAACGCAAACCTTGTTATTATACTGAAAACATACTCAGAAATAATAAGCAGTTGCTGGGTGATTTGAGGGCCATAATGCTGATTCTAATATCCATCATACCTGGCTGTGAAGATACTTTTATAGCTGTACTGTACATTACTAATCCTTTGATAACTAGAGCTTGACCACAACTGAATGAAATAGATAGGTGTTAACTAGAGGTAATTGCAGTACCTAATTGCCACACCAGTAATCTTTATATGATGGAATCCTGAGTGATTTTTTTTTTTTTTTCCGGATTCTCAGATCTCTTGTTACATAAAGCTCAGTTAGAGAACTAGTGAATGCAGGAAGCTTAACCCTTTTACTACAGTTACGAAATTTATATAGTATTCTTGCTGCCTTCAGGTGATTTTATTTAGCTAAGGAGAGACTGAGCTGAAGAAGTTAGATATGGTGGAAATTGAATTAACTCCTTTGTCCCATGGGAACCTTTTAAAGGTGAATAAAATCATTTGGTGGCAGCAAAAATACAGTAGCCACAATGAATACATCATTGGGTTGAAGGGGCTAATGTCTTCAATATGTATGTTGAGCTGTGTGCTAATTATAGAATACTGATGGGCAGAGCTTAGTTTTAGTAGTTCATGAAAGTTAGGTTATATTTCTTGAATGTCAATTTAGTATTTCATTAGTGTTCATAGCTGAAGATTGTGTGTACATATATATAAGTGTTGTAAGAAGATAATCACTTGGAAAATATTTCTCTATCCTTGCCTGTCCAGTCAAACCTTACCATATTGTACTTACGATCCTCCTAACCGTGCCATAAGATGATCCTGTGTGACCTTGTTTGTTATATATTAATCCCTTAAATATGGTGATATTTATTTTTTAGTTTATTGTTGCTAATATGAGGCAATTTTAACTCAGCTTGGGAAAGATCTCTGTGTGAAGGGGTTAATTAACAGTTTCTAACTCTTCCACTTAAAACAATCTCAAAATGGGGGGGAAAAAAAAATAGTGTAATAGGAAGAATAAAACACAGTACATCATCAAACTGAAGGTGTTGCATGAGCCATAGTTTACTTATCATCCACCCTGATTGAATCTAGCCCAATGTATCCTGGGCTAAGGAGGTGGTATGGTAGTCCATCCAAGCCCAGTGGCAGTATTGCTGGGATTTGTGGGGCCAGGTATCCAGGAAATGGTTGAGAGATTACGCTCTGATTAAAAAAGGTGTTAGTGGAAATTAGTAGTGATTGTTTAACCTACTAATACTACTAATAGCATGTAGTCTACACAAAATAGTTACAGTGCAGTAAAATCTCACTATATTGGACTATTTGGTGGGTAGACCCAGTCTTATGCAGTATGAGCAAGCTTACAGTGTACACGTATGGAATTTTTCACTTGAATGCAGTATACTATTCAGTGGGTTTGGGTGTTGAGCCATAAGCCTGTGTGATGCAACAAAGTAAAGCATACATACTAATATAGTGCTGTATGCAAAAAGGAATTATTTACTTGTTATTGAAGCTTAGAAAAATCGGTACCAGTAATACAGTATTTCAGTTTTTCATTGCTTGTCCGGATGTTTCAGTAATATTGCATGGAGCCTAACGTAAAAGAAGACTATCCAGAAGGTTAAAGGTGACCAATATAAAAAGACCAATATAGTGCGGTGTTACAGTTTGCTTGACAATAACAGTTATCACCAAAGATGCTATTAACATCAGTAACTTAGATATAATTCACTGACACTCATGACTTCTTTGACATGATGAAGTTTTACTATACTACTCATTTTCCAGACTTTAGCCAACTTAATTTTTTGTACAGGGGTGCAGTCACAGTCATTAGCCACTCCACGATTGCAACCTCGTTCATTGGGATTTTCATTCCTATTCCTCACAAGTGGTTTATTACATGACATTTTTACCAGTTTGGCATATACAGTACCTCACCATCTACTATCTTCCTGTTCATCACCTCTTTCACAGTCTTCTTTACACATAATTCCTGTCATAATTTTGATATTTCTCACATCATAATAACAAACCAGTGTTTAATCCAGTGACTCCCCAGTGTTAAAGGACTTACTACTGTATACTGGGAAAAAAAATGTCAAATGCAAGAAAATTTCCCAAGGAGGTTAAGAGATTGCATAATAACTTGCAGTGTTTGAAAGTGAATTAATGAAATCAGTGATCCAGCAGTGATGTAATGTTGTCCATACTGTTAGAATATATGGATATGAATAGCTGATTGATGGTGTTTCAAGTTTGTTGACACAGATTTTCTTGATTGCATGAAATTAGTCTTTCGTATTTGGGAAATGGGGAATTTAAAGATACTAGCCAAATGGTTTCCTGTACACCAAGAAACCCTTTAGTATGTTGGGTGGTAACCATATACCCAAATTATAGCGCCTGGTGGTTTAGTGGGCAAGTAAGGCGCTCCAGTTTGATTGAGGCAGTGTAGTTTAATATCCATGGGGTGGTTGGGGATCATTGTTCGTGTAATGCCACTCGGGGATGAGTGAGGCTGGTCACTGTCATCTTAAATGTCAGGACCAACTTGCCTAACCCCTGGTTCTTACGCTCCTCATGGAGCAACACTGGATTAGATGATGAATGACTGAATATCGATATCATGACATGAACCCCGCCATGTTTAGCAAATAGATTAAATTTCTTCATCATCATTTATCTAACCTATAATATTCCATTCAGCTTGGTAACCTGTTACTCATCTACGTCATCTCAACTGCTGTCGTTTGTCACGTGCTTTAAGAGGAGAGAGGATCTTGCACATAACTTCAGTAAAAAAAGAAATTTAGCACTGCTTGGACTGCAGCTCATGGTTTAATCACAATACAGGTAAGAAAAATCCACATTGCTTGTGTATGATTCAGTAGAATATCAAAGCTGTGTCATCTGCAGTGCCATTACTTGTTCAAGTAGAAAAGTTACCCCCCACTAGGACACGTGTTTATTGAGAAGATACAACAGTTTTGGCGTGATTACAATATTGCATGCTTGTACATCTGCTGACTTCAGTACTAGCAGCTGTACTAGAGAGCTGACACAGAACACTAAAAGGTGGAGTGCTATCAGGTGAACCCAACTGACCCATGCTATGTGGAAAATAGACATAAAACCAAAATGACAGTGTTTAGTAAGACTTTGTCTGCTGTCATTGAGCCCATCATTTGTACAATATTGTCCCGTTGATCTTTGATTGATGTCAACAGTCGCAGTCAGTCAGACATTTCATTTCTCCCGGGTCGGGGTCATTGTATTCGGTGGTGGGAAACTGTACTGACTTGTCTTCAGTTTGGTCATTGCAGACTTACCGGTACCTATTTGTTTCCGGAGAGAGAGGGGTAGTGTCTCCCTATTGCTGTTCTCATTGTCAGTCTCATACTTGACTGCCCACTCAGTGTCATTCCATGTCAACATGCCTTTCCTCTTTGTCTCAGCCTGGTCACCCTCTTTCCGTTTTTGATATTCAGTATAAATCTCGTCACTTTTTCCGTGACCAGTCATGTCTTTTCTTATCCACCGACATATCCTTCTTGAAATCTGATTTTTTTCTCTTCTGTATGCTTACTCTTTTTGTAGTTTCTCTGTAGTTACTTTTCTTTTCCCGCTCCTGTTTTGGAATTATTGCCAGATGGACCCTGCAGACTCGGGTTTTGTTCAGTTAAATTAATCATTTGGAATGTTACCCTGGCCTACAAAATTCACATATCCACAAAGGACACATTCATTTTTCGTGTGTGTATGTGTTGGAAAATACACCTGGGTAATTACAAGGGTAAAGAGAATCATCTTCACTTATCTCATTTATTAAATAAGTTATAGTCTTTACATGATGGCCTTAAATACACCCGTGGCCGCCCTTGAAAAAGTTGAAGAAGGAAACTAGAACATATGGAAGGAGTGAGTGGATGTATGAGTGAATAGAACCACAAGGCAAGTGGCTAATCATGATGACCAACAGATTAATTACACTCAACCACAACAACTCTTAGAATATTGGGTCGGTGAGGGATGCAACAGGCTGTGCACCTCCATTAGCACCATTAGCTCCAGCACCAGTAGCCCCAGCACCAGTAGCCCCAGCTCCAGTAGCTCCTGCCCCACCAACAGTACGGAGGAGATGTTCGAGCATTGATGGATTTTGCCTGAGCCTTTCGAAAACAGCATCACCAGCCTGGAGGTTGGACAGAGTTGCCAGCTGAGCTTCAATGCGTGCCTCCAGGAGCTTCTCAGCTCTCTCCTGTTCCTGTTCAAGTCTTTCAATCTGGAGCTTTTGAGCAGCGGTTGGTTTAAAGAAGCTGTTGAGCTCTCGGCCAAGAGAGTCAAGTGCTTCGGATTGCTGTCCGAACTGGTCAGTAATGGTGATCAGCCCAAACTGATCAACGAGCTGTAGAAGATGATTAAGAGAGTCATTAGAGGAGATGTTGCAAAAAGTTAAGTTGGGTTGTCTTGTAGTTGCACAAAACACTTCAAGGTTTTATTAAGAGGATACAAATGTGAGCTGATTTTTTTTTTCTTTTTTGAACTTGATATGATTGGTTTGTTGTTTGTATTTTCCCCTTCATTTATGTCTATTTATGCCAAGAAAGTTAAAAGGGAAAATCGTAGCTGTAAAGAGGAGTGATGTGGCCAGGGGAAGATTTGATGTTACAAATTGCATATTAAATCATGAGCACAGACTGACAGGAGTGGTTTTGTATGTTTGAGTACTGTGATGGCTGTGTGTGTGGGGGGAGGTTGATGTCAGTTTGGGGGGAGGGGGAGTGTGCGGGTGTGGGTGGATGGGAGGGAGTGTGTGGTAGGGAGGGAGGGAGGGTGTGTGTGTGTTTGTGGGTGGGTGGGTGGTGGAGTAAGCTGTGTGGTGGATGGGTGGAATGTGTGGGTGTGATATGAACACTACATCAATGCTAAAAAACTCACGGCACGGAGGTTGGGCCTGTGTCTGAGGATGGTCTGTGCCCTGGTGATGTGCAGAGGGTTGGGGGGCAGGGCACTGGGGTTGTTCAGGCCAGGACCGAAGAAGTTAGGTCCATATGGGTTGGTGGGCTTGGGAGCGGCTTGGGCGGCTTTGGCAGGGGCAGCTGCAGGGTCGGCTGGGGCAGCTGCGGGGTCGGCTGGGGCAGCTGCGGGGTCGGCTGGGGCAGCAGCCTCACCAGTAGCAGACTGGCCATAGGCAACACCCACCACCACCAGCAGGCACACCTGTATGGGGCACAGTCATCTTTAGTGTCATCATTACGCATCTGCAATTCTGTACTCATCCCTTGCCCTTTCTTATTAAAAAAAATAATAATAATAATTGTATTGTAGTCATAATCATTGGTGTTGCCAGCACCATCTCCATAATCACATCATTATCCGTATCTCCATTGTAATAATATCAGTGCCATCATTGTCATTTGACCAAAGTTATCATCACCACCTTCTGACGGTAGTAATCTTGTATAATAAATTACCCTCTGATTAATTACCGTGAACACGAGTATAATAGTACGTTATTCATAGCATTAGCTACCGTACATACAGAAACTTGGCGCCCACTGCCTTAAAATACATTGTCTTCGTCTGACAAAACTGGTTCATTTCCACAACTTGAATGTTAGGCCGTGGTTGCATGAAGTTTGATGAGGCTTAGATTTAAAGCAGGAATTAATCTCGTTGGTTACTAGTCAGATGCGCCCTCCAGTTTTGCCACGCTTAACTGTTAACTGGGAAAGGAGTCAGGGCTATTCATCAAGCTATGAAAAAGACGCTACAAAGAGCCACAGTCTCCTTACTCTGCTTTCCGGCTTCAGGTCGTTGTGGTAAACTATTGTTATATTTTCATATGAGACTAGGCCACTCCCACCACTCGCATTCTGTGTCGTGGTTGCATGAAATAGCCTATCTGTTTATAGCCAGACGCCTTAATCCCGTGAGGTGTGGCCACAAACAAATCGCCTCCTGTCGCCCTGCCCCCTGCCATTTCGCTGCCCTCCCCCTAACTTATACTGAAAAACTTGAACTTTAGTGAAGTAGGAATGCATGTCTTTGGTTAGTAGTCAAATTTACTCTTCAGTCTGACTACACTTGGTTACTAATGAAGCTGAAGAAGGGTCTGAGGTATTTATCAGTTGAAAGTTAATGCACAGTAGGCTGGGGGTCGAGTTTTTTCTTTTTTCTTTTTTTTTTATAGATGCAAGTGTTTGACCCTGGGTTTTCGCGTCTGTGAGGCTGCCCATTCAACTACTCCAACACCAAGGACCAAATTATCAAGCCATTGAGCCGTGGGATGTCTTTTTCATTCTTGTGTCCTGGTGATTTATTCATCTCGGTATAGTAGCTAGAACAGACTTTAAAACACGTCACATGATTCCGTGGGTTACATGTAGAACTAGAGAGGGACGCCATTACGAGGTGGCACAATATGTGAGGGTTATATTGAAACCACATCTCATCTCCATCCACATCCCCCGAAATGAGGAGGATGGACTGCTAGAGAAAAGACAGCGTTCACGTTCAGGTGAGTCCGGGTCACGTTAACCACTACTACTTAAAACAACTGGAACGCTTCGTGTTAATGAAGCACGCACACACTTAAGTTGACAGAGATTTTCGTCTTTCTGCAACATACTTTCCGTGGCTTAGTGGCAGAATAAAATAATACTGCGGCTTTGCATCCTTTTCATAGCACATCATGGGGACAAGCTCTTTTTGTTTTAATATCTTGCTGTTGCTCAACACTGACGATGGGGAGATGACAGTTTTAGGACAAGTTAAAGTAAAAAACTACAACCCTTCCCTTTTACCTTCCCACTCAGGCACTCATCCTTTCACTCCCCCTGCCGCTTACCAAGATCCTCATGGTTGTGGAGATATGAGGATTGATGCCAACTCCCACCCATCTTTCACTCCCTCCAGTTTCCCTTCCCACTCACTCTTGTTCACTCCCCCTTCCTCCCATCACTTCTCCCTGCAACTTACAATGATCCTCATGGTTGTAGAGTTGATGAGAAACTGATGCCGACTCTGGCCGCGCCTCCCATTATATACCCCCAGACCTCTGCACCGAAATGTCACAGCGCGCCGAGTTCACCAGATCTGTGTTTATTTTTTCCAGCCCTTGTAAGAAGCTAGGCAAGGTCACTACTTCTTTTTTCTTCTTCCTCCCCCCCCCTCTCTCTCTCTTTCTCTCTAAGTCTTTATTTTTCCTTCCTCCTAGCTCCTCCCCCTTTTCCTTCTCCTTCTCTCTCCTTTCTCCTATTTCTCTTCCACTGTCTTTCCTTTACACTTTCCCCACCCTCCTCTTTTTTCTCTTCCCTCGTCGGTCTTTCCTCCTCCATTCTCTGTCTCTCTTTTCCTCCTCCCTGTCTCATTCCGTGTCCTCTCCCATTCCTCTCTTTCTTCCTCCCTCCCCTCTCCACTCCGCTTCCTCAGAGTTGTCCGCAGAGGGATAGTTTAGGACATTAGTTGCTTCGTTGACTGGTCCAGAGGAGGGAGAGATAGAGGAAATTGAGAATCATGAAGGGTTAGTTAGCCAGATACATAGGGTGGGAGGGGTTCAGGAAAAATGGAAAAGGAGGGATAGAAAGGGTGCAAAGGGGGAGAGGATGGAGGGGAAGAAAGGAGAGATTGAGAGCATGGAAGGGGAGGAAAGGAGAGAGAGAGAGGGGGGGGATGGAGGAAGGGTAGATTAAATAGAGGGGGAGGGAGGAGAAATAAAGAGGGGGGTAGCAGAAGTGGAATGAGGAAGGATGGATGAGGTCAGTGAGAATGAATGGATGGGTGTGTTTATGGATGGTTGAGAAAGTGGCTCAGGGTGGAAAGGTGCTCTCTCTCTCTCTCTCTCTCTCTCTCTCTCTCTCTCTCTCCCTCCCTCTCTCCCCCCCTCCCCCCCCCCCCCCCCTCCCCCCCTACCCCCCCTCTTCCTCACCACTACCCTCTCCCTCATCCTCAC
>JAGKTI010006944.1:26578-38723 GCA_018397915.1 Birgus latro | reverse complement strand
ATAACAAAACTCCTCCACACACTCAAGAGACTCACCTGCAAGTTCAACCCTCTCATGCCTAACAATCTCTGCCTGCTCTCCCCGCAGTGAGACAGATAGTGGACAAGGCTTGTGAGAAGGACTATAAGGTGTTTATGGCATTAATGGATCTGGAAAAAGCATACGAGAATGTAGACAGAGAAGGATTGTGGAAGGTTTTGCACATGTACACTGTAGATGGTAAGTTGCTAGGTGCCCTCAAGAGTTTTTATGATGGTAGTGAGGCGTGTAAATGGATATTAAGTGAATGGTTTACGATCGGTGTGGGTGTGTGACAGGGTTGCATGATATCCCCCATTGTTGTTCAATATATACAGTATATGGATGGAGCGATGAGAGAAGTAAAAACATGAGTAATGGAGAGAGGGATGGTGTTGGTAAAGAATAGTGATGGATGGAATATCTCAAATTTTTCTGTTGATGATGCAGTGCTGCTTGCAATTACCGGAGAAGAATTTGGTAGACTAGTGAAGAGTTTTGCTGATGTCTGTGAGCAGTAAATGCAGAAAAAGGTAAAGTGATGGTTATTGAGAGAGAAGGTGACTCCCAATATGGTGAATAGAGAGAGACTGAAATTGGTGAGTGTTCAAAACCCTGAGTACAGTGATAGAAAAGAGAGGAAAATGTGCAAAAGAAGTGGAAAGTAGAGTGACACAAGGAAGGAAAGTAGCTGGTGCTATGAAAGCCTTGATAAGAAACAGAGGCTTGAGTGCTGCAAGTGTGCAAGGCTTACATGAAGGAGTGTTAGTGCCAGCTACATATGAGTGTGTGACTGTGGTTTGTCATGAAAATGAAAAGTCAAGAGTGAGAGCAGTGGAGATGGGACTGCTGAGGAATGCATGTGGAGTATGGAGAGTGGATAGGATACAAAATAATTTGATTCATGTAAGATACGGAGTGAGGAAGTACAATATGGACACCTGAATCGAAGAGAGTGTACTGAGATGGTACGGTCATGTAGGGAGAATGGATAACAATAGTGGTGAAAAAGGTATATGTGAGCAAATTTGAAGGAGGGAGGAGGCGAGGTAGGCCAAGGACGAGGTGGAGGGATATGATGATGAGTGTGTGAGGAAGAGAGGTATAGAAGTCAGTGAGGCTAGGGGACTGACAAGGGATTGAGCTTGCTGGAGGGTCATTCCATCGTGAGAAATGTTGTATTCAGAGACAAGTCACTGATCTACTCTCACTTGTATTTTCTTATGTAGGCTATCTATCTATTGCCAGACGCCTCAATCCCGAACGGGGTGGCCACAAACAAATCGCCTCCATGTCACTCTGTCCCCTGCCATTTCACTACCACGCTCCCAACTCACACCCCCCTCTCTCATATACCTCTCCACTCCATCCCTCCATCTCATCCTCGGCCTCCCCCTCCCTCTCGCCCCCTCCACCTCACTCACATACACTCTCCTCGTCAATCTTTCACTCTCCATCCTCTCCACATGCCCAAACCACCTTAATGTGTTTGTCCTAACGCTTCCCATCACGTCCTCAACCACACCACAACGCTCCTTCACTTCCTCATTTGTTAGTCTGTCTCTCCATGTGACTTCACATGCTCCTCTCAAATAACTCATTTCCACTGCTCTCACTCTTGACTTCTGTCCTTCCAACAGAGTCCAAGCTTCACTTCCATATGTCAGAGTTGGTATCACAATACTGTCATGTGACAACTTTTTCACTTCCATGCTCACCTCCCTGTTTCTTATCACTGCTTTCAACGAACCAGCAACCTTCCTTCCCTGCTGTACCCTTTCGAGCACTTCACCCTCCAGACTACCATCCTTACTCATCACACTGCCCAAGTACTTAAATTCACTCACATTCTCCATATCCTTCCCATCCAATCTCACTGTACATTCACTGGCTTCACTTCTCTCGAAGACCATCACTTTACTCTTCCCCACATTCACCTTTAGATTCCGTTTCTTACACACTCTCCCAAACTCATCTACCAAGCCTTGCAGCTCCCCTTCGTCTTCACTCAACAACACAGTATCATCTGCAAACAACAGTACAGGGAGTTTCCANCTCCAACATCCACTGCCCGACCTTGTATCTCTTTTATAACCCCATCCATATACAGATTGAACAACCATGGAGACATGACACATCCTTGTTTCAATCCAACCTTCAAATGGAAAGATTCACTCAGTTTGCCATCCACACGCACTGCAGCCTTAGCAGCCTCATACATACTCTTCACTGCCTTCAGCAATGTAGGCAATATAAATAAATGTTGTTTGCGAGGTATACTGCCAACACCTCACACTACATTATGCCATAATCATATTATTCGTATCTTTTTATTCTGATTTTATATAGAGTTTTAAAAGTGGCGTGAGAAACATTTCCGCGATGCTACCCCACGTTTTACTTTGCATGAGTATTTTCAATAACTGTGATTTTACTGGTTCAAATAAGAAGTGCTTTATATCAGTAATATGTCAGTGTATGAGGATCATAACCATACCCAGCAAATTTTATTTCTCTGAAGAATTTTGCTACTATTAAGGAAAATGTGACCGTGAGACACGTTACAGGAAAAGTGAGTAACGTTACTTGTGAGAATTTTGTTTTTCATATAATAACAAAATCATCTCTTATAAAGGTTACAGTAATTGTATCACAAAACAATGTAAATCATGTATTAATGTGAAACACACAATAAATTAACCAATACATGATTCTTGTAAAGCAGGGTTGGAGGTGATGCAGTGGAAAAGAGCAATGTAATTTTGAATATTATGAACATAAATTGCCTTGTAACTTGTAGGTAACCCTACAGCCAGTAATTGATGTGAAAGTTACATGATAAGCCTACCTGTATATCACACCAGTGATATAAACAACAAAACTTAAAGATCAGCTACTTGCTCATCGAAGATGGAAAATTCATCCTTTTAGACTAATTGATTGAGGAAGGAAAGTTCACCTCTTTGGATGTGTGTATCATTCTTGACACATGAGGAGTTGGCAATACCTGCACAGCCATATCCTCTGAGATATCGTCTCTGTCCGGGTTGTCAGGAAAATGAAACTAGCTATCACCCATTGTGCCAGTGCCTTTCGTTCTTAAATAATTATCTTCGAACATGCCTGGCTCCGGAACTGATTCTACCACTGCAACATATTGCTTCGACTTCTTGGTAGTGTAATGAACTAGTACATAGTTACCTGGGGATGGTTTTTGTGTTACCTCAATATCAGTAGTACTCTGCGACTCAGGCTGGGACATGAATGACTCTGACATTTCTGCAAGAGATGGTGTACTTTCCCTGTCACTGCTAGTACTGGAGTCAGATTGTGGGTCATAGCCAGTCTCCTAAAGATAGCACTGCTTAAAAAGTGATTGATCTGCAGTCAAATGATACAATGCTACTTTATTGTGGACAAGAGGTTTTACTGACCTGCACTGCTAAATGGATTTTGCAGCCATACTATTTTTCCAGATCTCTACATAATTTGACTTCTCAGTGTTTATATATTCAGTAGACACATACATTACTTTAGTTTTATCCTTTATTTGTTCAGCCTCCTCATAAAATTCTACAGCAGACCCTACTGTACAGCGACCTTGCAAAACTCGCCTGTAGACATTCCATTTTAATAAAGCCCCAATCCTGTCATGAGGGCCCTTTCCATGATAACTTTCTTGAAAGTTCCATTCAGCAATACAGTTGTGGATGTCTTTTTAATAGGTTAGAGCTGTCATAGAATACCTATTCTTGAAGTGGGCTGCTGCCAAATCAGTCCACAATGATACACGTGTAAAACAAATACCAACAGATTTCAAATATGATGGTAAAGCACGCTCACCAGGTACCAGGCAAAATCGATTTACTGTCGGGAAAAAATAAAAACTTAAAGGTAACATACTAAATTACAAACACAGGTGTTTATCATTGGACTTCAGTGCGGCTACTTTGATTTTTTGTTCAAAGGTGTGCGTGAGAAACGTAATGTGTGTGACAGACCATATGGCTTACCAAGGTTTGTTTCAAAGTATCTCAGTGTTACATTATTAAGGCCTTGGGATGCCTATTTATAATATAAAGTTATGTTGGTATTCTCCAGTTTGGTAGCTGTGTATGGGAAAAATGGGGAAAAATGTGAGACACATTACTCCTGAAATACTTCCATTTAAAGGTCATTCTACGTTCTGACCACAACATACTGTATATGTAAACAACTGTAGTGTCAATCACAACTCAAATAGACGCATTTTCAATAAAACACTATGTCAGCATTTCAAACAATAACATACTCTGGTCAATGATGTTATGAAAATTGCTAAATTCAGCACTCATTTTTCTTCGGTGACATAATATGACAATTTTTTATGCAGCTTCCTTAGTTGACAGTTTAGGTTCTTTTTGTATTCAGATTCATAAAATTCAATGTTTGAGCTTTAAAATGATGTATAATTTATATACTTTTATGCAATTCTGATTTTGACACAAAAGGTTGACATCATGGAATGACCCTGGATGAGTGTTGTGACAAGTGTATGGTCAGAGATTTGGCACTCCCTTTTTAACGTGACAGCATTCAGATTTACTCAATCAGATATGTTTATGTGAAGCTGCAGAATGTAGTGAAAGTTTTTTTTAGCATATCAGATAGAGCCAGGATTCCGGTGGTTTGAATGATGAGTGAATGGAAGTGTGGCCCATTGAACTGGGCAAACTTGGGCTGTCTGGACATTGCTACTCCTCACCCTGCCCTAGGGTGGGAAAGGAGGCCCAAATGATGATGATGAGGGTACAGTCACAGCCTTTTTCCACTCTGCTGGCACAGTTTCACTCATCCATGCTTTCTTACATATCTCCAACAAGCACTTCATTTTGCTCTCTCCACTCCACTTAATCATCTCTGCATACACCTCATCAACTCCAGCTGCTTTCCCATTTTTCATCTGCTTTACAGCATTCTTCACCCCAGCAAGTGTCACATTTCCTGGCACTGCATTCCTTCTATGCACACCCTCAAAACCAATCATGTTTACAGTTGCTCAGCCCTCTCCTTGCCATGCATCAGGCTTTCCAAATTATGTTTCCATGTGGTCCTTTCTTTATCCCCATGGGTTAATAATCTCCCACTTACATCCTTCACACTTTTACATTTCTTTCTGCTGCCACTTCTACATTTCCACACCTCGTTCCAGAATAAGTTTCTATTTTCAGATTAATTTGCATCTTTTTTTCTTCCTAGACTATCATTTCCATTTCACTAGTTTCTTTACATGCTTCTTGGTCTCAGTATATTCAGTTCTTATTTCAAGTGAACCCCTGTTCTGTAACTGCTCTTGTCACTTCTTCCTCTTTTCCTCCACTGCTCTTTTAACCTCGTCATCCCACCATGCTGTACCTTTTGTCTTTGTTGTTACTCCTGCCACACCACACACCACTTTAGCATTCCCAACTAAGCAATCCCTATATGCATTCCACGGGCTGTTCAGAACCATTACATTCCAATTCCTTGAATCCAACTTCTCCTCTACTTTGGCCCTGTATTCATTTGCCATTTCTTTGATCCTCAGCTTCTCAACTTTCATTCTTTCTCCCTGACTGCTCCTCTCTCTCCTGGTCCACCTCACTCCTCTCAGCATCTTGCATACCAAAATCACATGGTCTGACAGACCTCCACATTGTCGTCTCACTGCCCTCGTATCAGCAACCATTCCCAGCATCGACCTCTCAATGAGCATGTAATCAATGAGGCTTCTTTCAACACTATCCCTGTTCCCTCTACATATCTTTCAGTCGCTTCCCAGTATCATTTTCTCCTAGTACTCCACTACAACTCATTATATCATCCTCAGGACCAGCGCCTACTCTGCCATTCATATTGCCCATTACGATTACTTTATAGCTCCTGGGCATTTCTCCCACTGCTTCATCCACCTCATCCCAAAACCTGTCTTTCTCACTCCTGTCATCATATGGTGCATATGCTACAATCATTGCCACTTTCACTGTCTCAAACTTGAACTTGACATACACACATCTTGAGCTCACACATTTGTAATCTCTCAGTTCCTCTGCCACATGTCATTAGTCAACAAAGCAAATCACTCCTTGTATCTTCCTCACCCATTCATGGCTGATCTTACACATTTCACATCCTTCCACTCCTCCACTTCACACCCTTTCATCTTTGTTTCACACAGTGGTGTCACGGCATATCTCGCACTCTTGAACACATTCACTACTTTGACCCTCTTGTCCTCGTCATTCACACCTCTCACATTCCACATGGCCATGCAAATCTGCCCATTTGTTTGGGGTCCTGGGCAGGTGGCGGTAGCTCGATCGGTAGAGAGTTGGCTTGCGGCCCCGTGGGACCCAGGTTCGAATCCTCGCTGGTGCAGGGAACAGTTTAAGGATTTGAATTTCATTAAATCAGGCTTTACTGATCTACCAGAAGACCCGCCGACATGTCGTAAAAATGACCCCGCTAATACCAATACACCAGTCCTGTATGAGACAGCCCTAGCATGTATTCAATATGGACGGTGGGTGTTAAGCGCCGAAGTGGTGACATGTAGATTGTAGGAGGATGACTGGGCCTTGATAGCAGGCTGTGAAGCCTATGGCCCAGAGTTGGGCACATAAAAAAAAAAAAAAAAAAAAAAGGTATTGGGCCCTCCATGGTTCTCTGAAACATCTGCCATAATTAAGTGATTTTAGATAGGGGAATCTGAGGGACACTTTAACCCGGTCAAAAATCCCGGTTATATGGTTATCGCCCAGAGTAGTATAGTACAAGTAATCTCTTTAATATCTGGACATTTTGGGCAAGGGCCATCAGAACCCAAAAATGGCCAAAAATCATTAAAAAAAAATAAAAAAATCTGGCATTTTTATCAACCATATTTTGAACTTGCTGGTTTTTGGTGCTTAGATAGCGGCCCCCTGCTTCCTTCCCCTCCCTAGTTACTACCTAACTACCATCGGTAGTAGGTGCTCGTCACAGTGGCTGCCACACATGCTTATTTTTGTGAATAAACAGTGAATAAACTGCAATACCTTGCCACTAGACCACATGGAAATTTACATTGTTGTCCAGTGTTAAGAAATTAGAATTCAGAGTGCAAAGGATTAAGTGCAGCACAACACTGGATGCAGGTTAATTTCAGTAATGGTGGCCACGGATTTGTTGTAAGTATCCTGGATACTGCTAAATATTTTCCTTACTCTAATTCCTCATTCTCTGGTTCCTTTTCATTTATTTCATGCTGTCTGCCCCTTATTTGTATGATTAGGGTCTTAAATAGGTGCTGTTCATGTCTGGTAGGGAGTTGCAGTACTCTGTCAACTGCTAAATATTTTCCATACTCCTCTAAATCCTCATTCTTTGGTTCATTTTCATTTATTTCATGCTTTCTTCCCTTATTTGTGTGAATAGAGTCTTAAATAGGTGTATGCATGTCTGATAGGGAGTTTTGTAGTTGTTTTTCTGAGTTAGGGTGGGTTAGGGTCCATTAGTACCAGTCCAGGAGGCAGGGTCCCAGTATCCGGACATGCCTTTGGCTGTATTACATCGGATATTGGAGAGAGTACTGTAAATGGTTTCCTGGGTACAGGAGACCATTTGGCTTGTCACTCAGTGTTGATACCATAAGGTATCCCTACAGTGAGTGAGTGGATGATGGGTGCCCCCACCTACAACTATATTAGGGAATTTATATTTCAGGCACAGCAAGAGGCCACTGCGGGCATCCATCACCCCTGGCACTGTGTGCATTCTTCTGGCAGGCATCCATAGGGGCAAGAAGGTGGTCTTCCTCAAGGAGCTGCCTGGTGGGCTCTGCCTTGTCACAGGTCAGTTCCCCCACCCCTACCCCTCCAAAAGATCACTACATATAGTAGACAGTAAGTAAATGCTGCACCTCCACCCCCCAGGGACCAGTCCCTTCTGTCATAATTTAACTATGTGATTCCCAAAAAACCCTTTGTGGTGACTCATCATCGGATGTCGAGAGTCTACTTGTCCAAAATGTATTTTGAGACGCTTATTAGTCGATGAATAACCAGAGTTGAAGAAGATGTTGCAGTTAGGGATATATCACTTTTGTCAAGCTGAGAGGAGTAAGGTGGATCAGGAGAGAGAGGAGCAGTCAGGGAGAAAGAATGGAAGTTAAGAAGCTGAGGATCAAAGAAATGGCAGATGATTACAGGACCAAAGTAGAGGAGGAGTTAGAATCAGTGAATTGGAATGAAATGGATCTGGACAGCCTGTGGAATGCATATAGGGATTTGGCTAGGAATGCTACAGCGGTGTGTGGTATGGCAAGAGTAACTACAAAGATGAAAGGTATGGCATGGTGCGATAAGGTTAAGAGAGCAGTGGAGGAAAAGAAAAAGTGGTTGCAGGACAGGGGTTCATTTGAAATAATAACTGAATATATTGAGAGCAAGAAGCACATAAAGAGACAATTGAAGAGGATAAAGAAGGAAGTAAATGATGATCTAGAAAAAGAAGGAAGTAAATGATGATCTAGAAAAAGAAAGAAGTAAATGATGATCTAGAAGAAAAATGAATGCAAACTACTCTGAAAATAGGAAGTTATTCTGGAAAGAGGTGCGGAAATGTCGAAGCGAAAGCAGAAAGAAATGTGATGGTGTGGAGAGATCACTAACCCATGGGGATGAAGTAAGGACCAGATGGAAAGAATATTTTGAAAGTCTGATGAATGGGAACAGAGAGAGCAGAGCTGCTGTAAACGTGATTGGTTTTGGGGATGTGCAGAGAAGAAATGCAGTGCCAGGAGACATGACACTCGCACAGGTGAAGAGTGCTGTAAAGCAGCTTGGAAAGCAGCTGGGGTTGATGAGGTGTATGCAGAGATGATTAAGTGTAATGGCGAGAGTGGAATGAAGTGCTTGTTGGAGATATGTAAGAAGGCATGGATGATTGAAACTGTGCCAGCAGAGTGGGAAAAGGCTGTGATTGTACCCCTGTACAAAAATAAAGGTGAGTAAAATGAGTGCAAAAATTATCATGGCATTAGTTTATTGAGTGTGGTAGGGAAGGTGTGTGGAAGAATTATTCTAGAGAAAGTAAGAGAGATGTCAGAAGTCCTAGTGAGTGAGGAACAGGGTGGCTTTAGGAATGGCAGGGGATGTGTGGATCAAATATTTGCCGTAAGACAGATAGCAGAGAAGGCTTGTGAGAAGGACTGTAAGGTGTTTATGGCATTCATGGATCTGGTAAAAGCATACGAGAAAGTGGACAGAGAAAGATTGTGGAAAGTTTTGCGCATGTACAGTGTTGATGGTAAGCTGCTAGATGTCGTCAAGAGTTTTTATGATGGTAGTGAAGCATGTGTAAGGCAGGGGTGTGGAGTCTGATTTTAAAAATTCTGACTCCGACTCCAGGAAATTTTAAGGTTGCAACCCCGACTCCAGGAAATTTTAAGGTTGCAACTCCAACTCCGCCCCCCCTCCCCCTCTTCTGCTGTACAGCAGTAGGCATACTGCATTACTTGCATATATTCAAGTTTACTTCATCTATATTATTAGTGTACAGTATATAATATTGTAAGTGAATAGAACTGTGGCGACCCTTGGCAGTGTCAAAGGCACTTCCGGGCGTCAGGTGCCAATGGGGTCACCTAATCGCATGTTTTGCACGCACATCGTTTCCCTCGCTGGAGGCAGAGGGGACGCTCCAGCAGCTGACTGGCAAGTCATGCGTGAGTACTGGTTGGACTCCCGTAATTAATAACCCGTCACACACACGCACACATGCAGTATAACACATAGTGGCCATGATCTGCCCTAGGTTAGAATATGCAGCAGTAGTGTGGTCCCCACACAAAAAGAAAGATATAAACAAGATTGAGAGAATACAAAGAACAGCAACTAAGACTGTCTCCAGTCTGGCTGATCTGTCGTACAGTGAGAGGTTAGAAAGGCTGGATTTGCCTTCCTTAGAGGAAAGGAGAGAGAGGGGTGACATTATTGCAGTGTTCAGGACCATGATGGAAGTAGATAAAATTGATAGAGAAGCTCTGCTTGTATGGGATAAGAGAGCAACAATAGGACACGGACTGAAACAGAAGAAGCCACGCTGCTTGAAGGACATCAAGAAATATAGTTGTCCGTATAGATGCATAGACCTGTGGAATAGACTGGACAAAGAGATCATCCAGTCTAAAAACTTAAACGGGTTTAAAGCAAACTTTGACTTATTGAGAAAAAGAGATGGGACCCCACGATAGTAGCTCATTTCCCGCATATCACAATTAGGTAAATACACACACACACGAGAGAGAGCGGAAGTTCCGACACTTGTGTGCGTACCCGAGACGTTTAATAATTGTTCAATGTACCATGTACCATACTCATGATTATGTTTCCAATTAGTGATTGATGTCACACACATGTTGTGTAGAATTGTTTTGTTATTTTGTTTTATCGTGTGTCTGTTGTGTTGTAGGGTTAGGATAGAGTTGTCTATTGTGGCGGTGTCTCCGGGTATTGTCCGCCGTATACGCGCCTGTGCGCGCGGCTTTTCAGCATGCATCATTCACTCTTGTGCCTGCTCTCACACAATACACCTGACTACACTGTTCAGTCTTTATCTCTTGTGCAACTACTAGCAGGCTCAACAAAACAGTTCAGTGAATTCTAATAACTTATCATTGTAAATTCTTTTTAAATTATGTTTATTGTTATTATTCTGTTATAATATACGATGTATTCGTCATCGTAAGTTCTATCTATCTATTGCCAGACGCCTCAATCCCGCACGGGGTGGCCACACAAATCGCCTCCATGTCACTCTGTCCCCTGCCATTTCACTACCATGCTCCCAACTCACACCCCCTTCTCTCATATACCTCTCCACTCCATCCCTCCATCTCATCCTCGGCCTCCTCCTCCCTCTCGACCCCTCCACCTCACTCACATACACTCTCCTCGTCAGTCTTTCACTCTCCATCCTCTCCACATGCCGAAAGTTACAGGATGAAAATAAATATGAAATAGAAGATATATAACTTCAGGATATTTAATCACACAAGAATCATGTACAGTATAAGAACATGGAGATATGGCTCATTGTTTCAACTTATGATCAGCTGGAAAGAATAGGATATTGGAAAGTTTGTGTTGTTTACCAAAGGTAAAGTTGTATGTGCTTAAATGAAATAATGAAGTCAGACTCAGTTGCAAAACATCACGAAATATAACATTTCCACAAAAAAAATCATGTTAAGTCAATATTCCCACAAAAACATCCCACAGATTGCTTGCTTATGGGAAGTTGTTGAAGGCAGTGAAGAGTATGTATGAGGGTGGTAAGGCTGCAGTGTGTGTGGATGGCAAACTGAGTGAATCTTTCTATTTGAGGGTTGGATTGAAACAAGGATGTGTCACGTCTCCATGGTTGTTCAATCTGTACATGGATGGGGTTATAAAAGAGATACAAGGTCGGGCAGTGGATGTTGGAGCGGCCCTAGTGAGAGAGGGCAGTGTTTGGAAACTCCCTGTACTGTTGTTTGCAGATGATACTGTGTTGTTGAGCGAAGACGAAGAGGAGCTGCAAGGCTTGGTAGATGAGTTTGGGAGAGTGTGTAAGAAACGGAATCTAAAGGTGAATGTAGGGAAGAGTAAAGTGGTGGTCTTCGAGAGAAGTGAAGTCAGTGAATGTACAGTGAGATTGGATGGGGAGGATATGGAGAATGTGAGTGCATTTAAATACTTGGGTAGTGTGATGAGTAAGGATGGAAGTCTGGAGGGTGAAGTACTTGAAAGGATGCAGCAGGGAAGGAAGGTTGCTGGTTCGTTGAAAGCAGTGATAAGAAACAGGGAGGTGAGCATGGAAGTGAAAAAGTTGTTACATGACAGTATTGTGATACCAACTCTAACATATGGAAGTGAAGCTTGGACCCTGTTGGAAGGACAGAAGTAAGAGTGAGAGCAGTGGAAATGAGTTCTTTGAGAGGAGCACGTGGAGTCACATGGAGAGAGAGACTAACAAATGAGGAAGTGAAGGAGCGTTGTGGTGTGGTTGTGGACGTGATAGGAAGCATTAGGAGAAACACATTGAGGTGGTTTGGGCATGTGGAGAGGATGGAGAGTGAAAGACTGAC